>PVIY010003061.1:0-118298 GCA_004026745.1 Myrmecophaga tridactyla
AAAAAAAAAAACTTTTTCCCTAAAATGTTAAAATTGGTGGATCTGGGTATCTCAGGATTGGTAGGCTGGAGTTCTCTGTAGGAATTTTATATCATTTTTGCAATTGTCCTGTAAGTTTAAAATTATTTCCAAATAAAAAGTTAAAAACAAACAAACAAAATAACCTATGCCCTCTAAGACTACTTCAGAGTACCAAAATAATGTAAGATGATGGTGTTGATTTTCATCAATGTATTTAAGGTACTTAAATTCAGGAGTGAGAAAGTCAGTTAACTCACAATGAAAAAGTAGAAAAATATGAGCAACATAACACTGCGCTAAGATAGGATCATGGTTAAGGCATTAAAGAGGGAAATGTGATCATGTGTCTGGGCCAAGCTAGAAGAGAGGCTCTTAAAGGAAATGAGGGGAGAGATCTGCTTATTATGATCACTTGAGTGATCCTTCTAAAATGCCCATTTCAACTTCATTTTCTTCCACCTCATTCCATCTTAATATAGCAGGTCTAGATTGGGCCTGGAATGTGAATTCTGACAAAACTCCATAGCCTATTTTGATATAATCCTTCCCTTGGCTCCTCACCTCTATCAATGTATAATCTACACAGAGAGCTAAAAAACTTCATGTATTATTCCAATCCAGTTGTCCTTATTGTTTTCATGTGGTAATTTCTGGTAAACACTTTCATTAAGCCATTTTCCCACACACTCCAAGCCTAATTTCGTGAGTCAGACATGTGTTTACCTCAGTGATATTTGGGTTGCAATTCGAATTACTCTTGGCTGACCTTCTAAGTCATTTTCTCGTCCACTTACTGCATCCACTAAGAAAATGCGCCGAGTCAGAAGCCACTTGCCAGAATTACTATCTTATAATCAAAACAGAAATTTGAAAGATGGTATTAGAAAAAAAGCCTCAAATTGTTCAAGGTGGTTCTAAAAAGTTTTCAGAACAAATTTAAAACACAAAATTAATATATTTTGTTTTAGAGAAGATAGCTGCAAAAAGAAGTACTGCTGTAAGCAGTTACTGATAAAGGCCTTCTTCACTTTACTTGAATATCTTCTAATTGTTTCAACTTTTCATCAATTTGGAAAGACTTTCCTTACAAATTACCTGAACAAGCAGTATTTTAAAATACAGGAGAGAATAAAAGAAACTAATTTGTCCCCAAAGCAACTCAACGACAGCTTGAACCAGCCTCAATGTACAGTTCTAGTAATTTTTCCCAGGATATATACTTATAAATAGTACAATTTCTTTACAATATGTCTGATATATTTAGCAAAAATTTCTACATATACTAGCAACGCTATGGTTTTACTTTTGGGCATGCTGTCTAAAAGAATATAATAAAAAAGAATCAATGACCTTTTTTTTTTTCAATAACCTTTCTTATAATCCATGGCTTACTAAATTATCATAATGGTTGACATCTACTGGTTGCAGCTCAGAAATAGAGTACGTATAGATTTCTTACCTTGGTTCACAAACATTTTATTGTATTGAAGATTTAGGTTTAACACAGGCAGAGCCCAAATATAGTGATGTTGATTTTCATCAGTATATTCAAGATACACATCATAAAATACAGGAGTAGGGAAGTCAGTTAAGATCTTAGAGATGGGAATCTCACACTGGAAAAATAAAATCAGATATAAAAGCATCATAATTGAAAATCAGAATGCACACACTAACTTTTAAAAGGCAGGGCTGATTTAGTTTTGTAAAATAAAATATCTTTAAACTATCTTGTTCATATGCATTTTCACATGCCTTCCAAAACATGGATACTATAAACATTCTTTATTAAGGGCTGAAAAAATTAACAGTAAAGAACTGTCTGGTTGTTGTCTTACAACCCAGCTGAAGAAGGTGTGCTTTTATTCCTAACAGTAAGTGTACATCAATGAAAAGTTTTAAAAGGATGAGGTCCAAATTCCTTCTCTGATATACAATGCCATCGATGATTTGGCTCCTGGTAAAAGAACTAATCTCCTTGCATTCTCTAATGGGAGACTTTGCTAGTCTAAGGCTCCCCGACATTGCAAACATTGTTTCCTCTGCCTAATATTACCTTTCCCACTGTATTCCCCAGGCAAACTCATATTTGGCCTATAAGCCAAATATGAGTCATTGTATGAAGCCCTTCTGTGCTTCCCCAGGAACTTCTAATGACCCCCTCTTTTATACCAATATGGCTTGCCTTATTCAAACCTATAGAATAGCACTTATTATATTCTTTGCAATTATTTGCTTATATAGTTGTTTTTTCTACTAAGCTATGAACTACTTGAGAGGTAGTCAGGTTCAATGGAAAAACCATAGTATCTAAACCTCACAGAACACTGACTCCACAATTTACTTATTGCTACACCTTGGGTCAATTACCTAATGTTAGTGAGCATCATTTCCTCATCTGTAAAATGCAGATATGCAGAAAATGTTGCGCACACAGCAAAAGGCATTTAACAAATATTCATTCTCATGGTCCATGTAAGGCACAAAATAATATTTCTCTTTTCTTTTTAAAATAATATGTCATTTCTGATAATAAATATAATTCATATTCATGGCAGAAAATTTGAAAAATATAAAAAAGAAAAAAAAAATCTGTAATCTTATTATCCAGAGATAACCACTGTTAAAAAAATGTACCTTATTTTCTTCCAATCTGCTTTTCGTGGTAGTATTTTTCACTGCAGTTTTAAAACAGGAACCAAAGTTTTGTTATATGGAGTGTATATGTGTGTGGAGAGGTTATACATTATATCAAGAAGCATTTTTGTAGACTACTGAATGCCTTTCAAATATTTGATAGCTCATAATATTCCTTTGTACCATACTGTAATTTCAAAATGAGCTATGGAAAGAAGGTTGGTAAAGAGAGGGAGAGAGGAAAGTACGGAGAGAGAGAAAAGGAAGTATTTTTATTTGTTATTGGGGCAGGGAGGAGGGAGTATAATTTGTATTAACCACTGGAAATAAAGTTGTTTCACTTTATTCCAAAATGCTCAAAAGCAGGCATTACTTTTTTTTTCCTGTTGCTGAGGCATGTCTCATTCAAATCTCTTTGCTGCTTCTATAAAATTCTTTGGTTAATGGGAATAATTTTGTTGACCTCTCCCATGATGAGGTAAAAGAAATCTAGAAACCTCTCTCCCTCTCTGTTTAGGGCCCCATCTTCTTAGATACCATGTTTAGCCATTCTTTGAGGGCTTCCCAATTCTTTTGGCTTTTAGCCAGGAAATGGAACACACGTCCTACAAACCTAATGTCTCTCACGGAAAAGACTAAGTGGTCCCTCTTTTTAAGAACTAGAACTATGCAAGCTCATGTTGCTCTCCTTTGACTTTCTGCCCAAGGAATACTAACTGTGGGATAATGAGGAAGAAGCCTTGCTCTTAATCATGAGGTTTTCCACTCAAATCTTCAGGTCATGAATCTTTTTTGTTCGTTTCCCTAGTAGATTAAGTTTTAAAAACTCATAAACCACAAAGAGTTTGCTTTTCCCCATATTTCTCTTTCATGAGCCTAGATGTCTGAAGAGAAGGGTAGAGGCAAGGAACACCTGAGGGAAAAAACAGTTACTATTTCAAGTTATTCAAAACACCTGAAAGAGCCTTTGGGAAATGATGGTCTAAAGAACGGAAAGATAAAAGCAGATGAGATGTGTGCTGTAGTGGTGCTGCCTTGTTTTAATGAAATTTTATTGAAATATAGTCACACACCATACAATCCATGCAAAGTATACAGTCAATGGCTCACAGTATCATCACCCAGGCATTACTTCTAAAACCTACATACCTAAAAACAAATAAATGACTAATTACAGAAATCTAACATATAATGCTATGGAAGATAAGGTACTCTCTTTTATGTTGATTAAACTAAAATTGTGCCCAGATAGCAAAAAATATATATCAATAAAATTATTTATTACTATTAAAAACGCTGCTAGTAGTAAAAATTTTGAAAAAATGAAGCTAAAATATAGACTGCCTAATATAGTGTAAACTTACATTTTGTTGATAGGTTGTTCCAAAAGAATAAGCAGCATTTAGTCTTGTCTCTGTGTCTGGACAAAGCTACAATAAAACAATATAACCAACAAATATCTCTTTTATATCTTAAAAGAATATGAAAAATATTTTCTTTGCTTATAGTCAAGAGCTCTCAACCCCCAACATAGCTACATGCTTTATATGATACTTACTTAATGTATGATCAAGAGTATGAAAAGTTGAAGGGAGCATCTTTACTATAAACTAAGAGCAGTTTAAAGAAATTCCAAATTAAAGCACAGGAAGAAATCAACTATAGTATGTAACTGATGCTTTATTCAAGCAATGATCTAGTCTTCTTCCTCCTATCTTTGCCTCATGCAAAAATAAGGCACATTAATAACTAGTAATTCTTCAGCTAGGATCATGCTTACCTGTAAAACACCTCCTTCTAAAGTTTGCCACTTGAGAAAATTCCCTCTTACATCATAGGAAGCTACAACAAACTTCAGTTTTGTATTCTGGTTAAAGAAAAACGAGAATAAAATGTTATATGCACTGACCCCAATATAATATTCTATAAATATTCATTTTGACTAACCCTCTCTTTTTCCAATGGTCAAATATTATACTGAAAATTTATTTTGAAGCTAAATTAATCTAAATATCTTTATGATCAAACACACGTACCATAACTGCATTGTTTTTCTGCATCAAAACAATTATTTCAGAATTGAGTAGTAGTGCTACTGACAGAAAACCTCCTTTCGAATCCTGCTGAGCATATTGGGGATGGCTAAACTTATTCCTTCATTCTAGGACATCAAAGAAGTTGGAGATGAGAAGTGGGACCTGCGAAGTGTGGGAAATGATACAGAGTACTACTCAATCTTTGAGAGGCACTTCTTTAAAATGTGGACACAGAGAAGGAGGAGATGGTTTTGTTGATGAAAACTACCCTTCCCAACACCACAAGTACTACTTGCTGTCATCACTACAAAATCCAGAGGTATCCATGTACTTAAAACAACTAATTCAAAACTGCTTAGTATTCACAGCAGCTATTATATTTAGCTTAGTTAACTAATTTTTTTAGACAACCTAAAAGAGTAAGAATGCTGACTAGTAACTTTATACTTTTTAAAATTATAAATCAAAATACAGCTATCTTTAATGATACAGTGACATGTACCTGGTTTTGCCCTTTAAAACTGAAATTTGTAGGAAGAGGCGTAGTACTGAGTATTTGAGGTGCTAATCCTAGCTGGTCTCCATAGAACAGCCATGGAAGTGTCTGTCTCCTATAAGCAATTACAGTTATTATATTAATGGGGAAGCAATATTTTTAGTATTAATATTTGTGAAACTAATTGCACTGCATTCATTTAAAATGATGGTTCAACAATCAAAATGTTCTTACCAAAATGAAATGGAATGAATAGTGCCCAGTCTGGCAGTATTTTCAAAGATAAACTGAAACAGTCGACATGCATCAAAAGTGGCAGAGTCATAAGAATTCATGTTCATCACGCACATATTTCCAAGCGCTTGGCAAGATGTTAGATTGGCATACACCTTCAAGAGAACAATGACAAACAAATATAAGATGAATCACAATAGCCTAAGCAGAAGTTGATATGAAAAATTATGCTTGGTTTTAATTTTACTTTTTCTATTTCTTCTTTTCTTTTGTATTTTTTTGCTTTTCTCATATCTTTCTTCTAGCTTAAGTAGGAAAAAAACATATGGAGAGGAATAATGTGTACTTTCAAATTTTAACTTTCATGATAAATTATAAAGACAAGCTAATGAGTAAACATTTACAGCATAACATTTAAAGAAACTATTAAATAGAATATTTATAATTGAAAGAAATAATTTGTTTGCATACTACTAGATTCTATGCATAAAAATCGGATCCATTTTGTTCGGTTCAAGTAATTTTTCATAAATGACAAAATGAGATAATTTTGCTTCTCAAATGTCTCCTTTCTCAGGAAAAGGCAACTTGATTTTCCAGTTATTCAACTCAAAACCACTGGTGTGATCTTCGTTCTTTCTCCCTACATTCAACTCATCAGTAAATCCTGTCAGCTCAGTTGTCAAAGTATACCCAGAAGCTAAACATTTCCCATCATTTCCATGGCTACATTCGCCCAAGCCACCACTATCTCTTACTTGGACTACTGTCATATTCCCCTAACTGCTATCTCCTCTTCTGTCCTTGCCTCAACAATTCATTCTCTGTATTAGAGTGATCCTTTCAAAATCTCAAAATCCTTTCATCTCTTAGTACTCCAGGTCATTACCATCACTACTCCCAACATAACTGTCCTCAACTCCTCTCTACTTTCCCAGCTCACTCTGCTCCAGCCATTCTAGCTTCCTTCTGCTCCTTATGGATGATCAAACTAGCATGCTTCCGCTTTAGGAACCTGATTTTTGCTGTGGCCCCTGCTGAGAACACTGTTCCCCCAGATATCTACATGACTCTCTCGCACTTCCTTCAAGTATTCACTCAAATGTCACCTTCTCAGAGAAACCTTTCCGACCCTCCTATATAAATCAGCACCACCCTACCACTCTGTCTGCTCTTTACCCTGATTTATTTTCCTTCATAACACTTAGCACCACCAGACCTTTACTTAGAACATAATTCCTTGAGGAATTTTGCCTTTTTTCTGAAATATATAATCTGATTAGAAAATAGGCCTTGGCACACAGTTGGTGATCAATAAACATTTACCAAATAACTGTATGAATCTGTTTCCCCATTCCAGCTAAATAAAGCTTGTAGACATTCAATATAGGTATAGTGAATAACATTTTCTTTGAAAATTCTCTTTTAATCTACTAGAAAAGGTTTTTTCTTCTTACAGAATATGGCCAAGGAGATATACCTAAGAAAAAACTCTTATTATCTGAGAAAAAATGGTACCCAAAATTCTTTGAAATTAAATAAAATAATTTTTAAAAATTCAAACTTACCCAACAAGCAGCTGCTGATGACCGCAAATACTTTGAAAACCATTCTGAAGTTAAAGACATGCCCTATAAATGAAAAGATGAATTTTAGATGTAAGCTAAGATTCCTTAACCTCACCGTGTTAGGAAGATGTTAATAAGTATATTGTTGAATGAGAAAAGAGTAACATTATTTCCTCAGAGTCAGTAGAAAAATAAATTGTAACAAACATAAGAATTCTAAAAAAAAAGAATTAATTCTAACAAATGTCAGTTATTATAAATAGGACTGTGTTACAAAAAGTAACTTAGGTAAGAGATACAAAGAGACAAAGTAAAAAACTGTTATCCTATTCCATTGTTACAAAAACAAAGTCACTAAAGAAAAAGAAATAGGTCCTGATTTAATCTTGAATGATTAACATTTACTGATAGTACTATTTATGACAATTATAAATAATGCCTAAATGGGCAACTAATAAAAAAGGGCATACTTGTGAATGGTTTCTAAGCAACAGGACAAATGGGCTATTCAAAGTAATTAACATTTAAAATTTCCAAACTGGTGATAACCACTGGTGGGTATGAGAACCACTGTGGAACTTCCTAAAAACACTGAATGCCTGGGTTCATTCCAAGCCAAAATGAATAAAAATCTCCAGGATGAGACCAAGGAATGTATGGGTTTTGAAAGCTGTAGATAAAAATCCCTAGTTAAGAACTACCACTTAAAAAATTACCTGCACATCTGGAGAAAAAATTGAGACACAGAGAAGATTATTCAAAATAAATTCTCTGGGTATGAAGAAACAGAACTACAACCAAATTAAATGGACATGGTACCACTGCTATCAAAGAAATCTACAACACAATTATGAGGCACTATTTTTATTTTTTAAATAAGCAAAACCACTCAGTCTGTAAGAAAAAATATATGCACAGTTGAAGGTTGAAGAACACACAAAAAACTGGCAAATATGGAAAGCAATGCTGGTAACATGGCTGGCAAATACACATAAAAGGGAGCCACATACAATACCAGTGATAGTGATAAAGTTAAACAATCTTTCTATAAAGGATTATCTACCCACTTTGACAAGGAGTGCTGAAACACTTAGGAAAGTTATCTTAAGGCAATAATCCCCCCCAAACTCAGCACCAAGGGATTGAGAAAACCTTCTCGACTGAAAGGGGAAGAGAGAAATGAGATAAAATAAAGTATCAATGGCTGAGAGATACTAAACAGAGTCGAGAGGTTATCCTGGAGGTTATTCTTATGCATTAAATAGATATCACCTTTTTAGTTAAGGCAAAACAGAGAGGCTGGAGAGAATTGCTTGAAAATGTAGAGTTGTGTTCCAATAGCCATGTTTCTTGAAGATGATTGTATAATGATATAGCTTTCACAATGCGACTGTGTGACTATGAAAACCTTGTGTCTGATGCTTCTTTTATCTATGTTATGGACAGATGAGTAAAACCTATGGATTAAAAATAAATAAATAATAGGGGGAACAAATGTTAAAATAAATTTAGTAGATTGAAATGCTAGTGATCAATGAAAGGGAGGGGTAAGGGGTATGCTATGTGTGAATTTTTTTTCTGTTTTCTTTTTATTTCTTTTTCCGAATTGATGCAAATGTTCTAAGAAATGATCATGATGATGAATATACAACTACGTGATAGAAAAAAAGAATGTTCACATTGTATGTTGATTGGTTTTATTAATAAAAAAATTTATTATTTTTATTTTTTTAATTTGAAAAATAAAATAAAAATAAAAATCCCCCCAAGAGAAAAACTACGTCTATGTGCATAAAATGGGTGACAACAGTATTATTAATAACAACTGGAAACAACTAAATATTCAATGGAGGTACAATTATATGAATTTCAGTGCATAAACTGAGTATTAGCAACTATCAAAAATTATAATTAAATAAGCTGAGCCTGGAACATGGTATAAAGGAACTGAGAAGTGTAGGGAGACATGTCAAAACAACATAGGAGGAAAAGTCTGGAGTAGATGGCAGAGTAAGGAGCTCCAGTATTCAACCCTCCCACCAAAACAACCATTAAATGGCAGGAACTGTATGAAACAACTATTTTCAAACTTCAGAGGCTAGAACAACACTATACAGCATCCAGGGAAAAGCTGGAGAAAAAGGCAGATAAACTGGTGAAGAACAGTAAAATGCTTTCTATATGCGATGGCTACAAGCATCCATCACAGCAGGCTGTCACAGAGTCCAATCCTTGGCTAGCTGCTGATGACAAAAAAGGACATAAATATCCTCCTCCCCAAGAACTGGGGTGGGCACAGCCAATACTGATCACAGCTTTTAATTAGCAATCTCATATTGCTGGGTCCCAACTTCCAGGGCAGCTATTGTTTTAACCTGCTTCAGACCAAGGGGGCTATTATTGTTTCAACCCTCCCTGAAGTTAGCTGAAAGGCTACATTTGCTAGGCAGGTCAGGAAAGCTGAGCTTTGGGGAGCCATCAGAGAAGTTGTGGAGCCTTCCCTGATCCCATGTCCAGGTCATATTGGAACTGGTCTACTTCCCCTTCATGGGTCCCTGGCCCCGTTTTGGCTGGGAAAAAATGACTTGAGAAAAGTGCTCTCCAGGATGACCCTCCACTCAGAATTTTTCCCTTCAGGCAAAAGCACCATGAGACAATGAAAGGAATATAAAAAACTATAGAGACAACAGTCTGGGACAAGACCTGCTTGTGTCAAATACCCGAGAGAGAGATCTATCTCCTGGGAAACACAGGGGACAATAAAACACCTGTAAACAGGGGAATTTCAAAATAACTAACATGCAAAAGCCCAGGACAAAACACAGACCCAGAGACACAGGAAAACCCTGCATACTACATTCACCTTGGGCAGATCTTCCTGGTAGAAGGGCTGAAGCTCAAGAAAATCTCTGTCTATCACAAGTTGTATATAAAACCTAGAAAAAGAATCCCAGGGAGTAAATCCCAAAGTTAACATTTTAAAATATTAAAATGTACAGTGGGAAACAAAAGAATACAAGAAAACAAAGAAACAGGAAATTATGATGTATCCAAAAGAATTGGATAAATATATAGAAAACACCAACAAAGATGATGAGAATATGGACATAACAAAGACTTTTAAAAAAATGATATTAAAGGGGGTGCCAGGGTAGTTCATGGTAGAATTCTCGCCTGGCATGGGGGAGACCCAGGTTTGATTCCCAGCCCATGCACTCCCCCACCTCAAAAAAATAATAATAATTTCAACAAATGGTGCTGCAATAACTGATAGTTACATGTAAAAAGAATGAAATTTGATCCCTACCATAAAGCACACACACAAAAAAAAAAGATCTTAAAAATGCTCAAGGAGATAAAGGAAAGTACAAAGAACTAATGGATAAAAGAAAACACTGAATGAACAATATGAGAGTCTAAGTAAAAAGACAGAAATTTTCAGAAGGAACCAGAGAGAACTGCTGGTGTTGAAGACCAAAATAACCGAAAAGAAAAATGCCCAGGAGGGTTTCAAGAGCAGAATAGAGCTGGCAGAAGAATCAGTGAACTTGAAGACAAGACACTTGAAATGGGTCAGGCTGAAGAGCAGAAAGAAAAAAAGAAATATTAGAAGCAAAAATAGCATGAGAGCTATGGGATACTGTGCTGGTTTGAAAGGATGTATGTTCCCTAGAAAAGCCATGTTTTAATCTAAATTCCATTTCATAAAGGCAGGATAATCTCATTCAATACTGTATGTTTGAAACTGTAATCAGATCATCTCCCTGGAGATGTGATTTAATCAAGAGTGGCTGTTAAACTGGATTAGGTGACGACATGTCTCCACCCATTCAGGTGGGTCTTGATAAGTTTCTGGAGTCCTATAAAAGAGGAAACATTTTGGAGAACGAGAGATTCAGAGACAGCAGAGCAAAATGACATAGCCACGAAAAGCAGAGTCTACCAGCCAGTGACCTTTGGAGATGAAGAAGGAATATGCCTCCCGGGGAGCTTCATGAAACAGGAAGCCAGGAGAAGAAGCTAGCAGATGATGCCGTGTTCACCATGTGCTCTTCCAGATGAGAGAGGAACGCTGACCGTGTTCACCATGTGCTTTTCCAGATGAGAGAGAAACTCTGACTGTGTTTGCCATGTGCCTTCTCACTTGAGAGAGAAACCCTGAACTTCATCGACCTTCTTGAACCAAGGTATCTTTCCCTGGATGGATGCCTTTGATTGGACATTTCTATAGACTTGTTTTAATTGGGACATTTTCTCAGCCTTAGAACTATAAATTAGCAAACTAGAACAGACACCATCAAGTATACCAATATACACAATATGATAGTCCCAAAAAGAAAAGAAAGAAAGAAGCAAGCAGAAGAAAGGTAAAAAAAAAAAAAAAACAATGACAGAAAACTTCCCAAATATAGCAAAAGACGTGAAAATCTTATCAAGAAGCTCAGAGAACACCAAACAGGAAAAATGTAAAGAAAAATACACCTTGTAATACACTGATTACACTATCAAATGCAAAATTCAAGAAGAGAGTCCTGACAGCTGAGAGAAAAGCAACTTATTACTTACAAGGGAGATCCAATTACACTGAGTGCCGACTTCTCAACAGAAACCATGGAGACAAGGAGGCAGTTGAAATACTTAGAGTGCTGAAGGAAAACCAATGACAGCCAAATAGTTTTATATCCAGAGAGATTCCCTTTCAAGAATGAGGGAGAGATTAAGATATTCTCTGATAAACAAAAACTGAGGGAATTCATCACGACTAGAATGGCCCTATAAGCCAGGCTAAAGGGAGTTCTTCAGAATGAAAGGAAAGGGCACTGGATAGTGTTTCAAAGCAACATAAACAAATAAACCTCAACACCTGAGACCCTGTATTCCAGGTGCTCTCTCACTGCTTCTCAATGGCCCTCTCAGAGGCCACCCTGGAGGCTGCAGGCAGCTGCCAAGCAAAATACACCCCTAAGTTGCTGGGTTAAGAACATCTCTGACATTGATTGCAACCATGACAAGAATGTCTGTATGTCAAGAATGTCTGTATGTTTGTTCATTGTTTATAATAAAAATATTAAATAAATAAATAAGAAGAAAGAGAAAAAAAAAAAGAACATCTATGACAACTTCCCCTGGGACAGAAGACTGGTTCATGGTGGAGAGGCTGTGGTCCTTTGAATCCACATTTATGGGGTTCCTTAGTCATCTGCATCCTCACATGTGATATATTCACATACCCATACAGTCCACCCAAAGTGTACAATTGATTGTTCATGGTATCATCACACAGCTGTGCATTCATCACTATGATCATTTTTGGAATATTTGCATATTCACATGGGAGTGACCAGTATTTCTTCCAAAGGAGGAACGGTACCATGGGTTATGATCAGGGAAATTACCAGCTATAGCATTGTACAAGCTACAAGAGAACATGCAGATGTGAACATAATTCAAGCTGCCAAAAAGGAGAAGCCAATTTTTCAGAAGATATCCCAATTCTATAGCTATCAGGACTGTTAGAAACAATAATCTCTACATAGTTGTAGACTGTGTAAAAGTCAGTGCATGGACACTGTTTCAACCATTCAAATCCAAAATAGCAAGCAATAGATTTTTTTGAAATTGTAATTTTATTGGAATATATTCACATACCATATAGTCCACCCAAAGTGTACAATCAATTGTCATGGTATTGTTGGGTAGTGTGTTCATCACCATGATTATGTTTGGAATATTTGCATTACTCCAGAGAGAGAGGTAGGGAAAAGGAAGAAAACCCCATGCATCCCATGCCTCTTACCACACCCTCTTACTGACCACAAGTACTGGACTCTACCCAATTTTAAGATTTACCATTGAGGTAAGTTACCAAAGGTTACCTAAGACAGTTTAGTATCATCAGAAATATATTTATATCCATAGGAAAAATCAAAACATCCAGAAGTAGCTTCATACAAATAAGGACAACTGACTTTATTTTTTTTGCTATATAGTTTTATAATCATTAGTAAAGTCCACTGCTATTACAGTTCAACTACTTCAGGCATTTCCTTTGGGCTATTCTAAAACACTAGACACTAAAAATAAATATACATAATGAATCAAAAAAAAGAAAGACCTGCAGTAAATGTAACCATTTCAGTAATTATAAATGCCAGTATTTATCATTCTGAATTGTTTGGTATGTAACTCACTTTTTTTTTTTACTACAGGTGCTAAAATGCAAATATACAAAAAGTAATGATAAATCCAGGTTTTTTAATATAAAATGTACAGAGAGACATAAGTGGTAAAAAAATCAGTGGTGGGGGGACAGAAGGGTATAGGAAAAGTACATGTGCATGTCTATTGAAGTTAAGTTGGTTTCAAACCAAATATAATTGTTATATATTTAGGATGTTTTAATTTTTAACTCCGTGGTAACCATAAGGAAAATAAACAAAAAGCGTTTTCAAATAGGAGTGAGAAGACACTCAATATGGTACAACACAAAAAAAGCAAATAAATATAAAAGTAGGCTTTAATGGGAATTAAGGACAAGTAAGACTTAACAAAGGCTAAAGAGCAAAATGGCAGAAGAATGTCCTGTATTATCACTAGTGATTTTAAATGTAAATGGATTATTTCTACAGTCAAAAGGCAGAGACTGGCAGAATGGATAAAAAAAAGCATGATCCAACTGTATGCTGTCTAAAAATGACAACTTCAGTCAAAGATAAAAGTAGGTTGAAGTCTAAATTGTGGAACTGTAAGCCATACCAAACTTTGAGATCTGTTCTACAACTAATTGTGGTATGCTTTGAAATTTATTGCTTTTTTTGTATATGTTATTTTTCACAAAAGAGGAAAAAAGTCAATTATGATGACAACTGCACAGCTATACAACGATACTATGAATCGCTGACTGTACACTTTAGATGATTACATGGTAGGATGAATATATAATATATATCAATAAAATTGCATTAAAATTTTTAAAAAGTAGGATGAAGGTGAAAGGATGGAAAAAATATACCACACAAGTAGTAACAAAAAGAGAGCTGGTGTGGCTATACTAATATTGGATAAAACAGACTTTCAATAAAAAAAAAGTTAGGACAGAGAAAGATGATCATTACATACTGATAAAAAAGGGACAATTGAATAAGAAAATGTAACATGTATACACACACACACACACACACACACACACACACATGCCTACCAGTAGAGCCCCAAAATACATGAAGCAAATATTGACAGATTTGAAGAGAGAAATTGATTGTTCTATGTTAACTGCATGAAACTTTAACATACTGCTCTCAATAATGGATAGAATATCTTGCCAGCAGATCAGTAAGGAACACAAGATATGAATGATACACTAAATCAACTAGACCTACAGACATAAAGAACACCACACCCAATGAAAACAACACATTCTTCTAGAATGCACCTGGATCAATCTCCAGGATATGTTGGGTCACAAAACAAGTCTCAACAAATTTAAAAATAATGAAATCATTCAATATATATTCTCTGACCACAAGAGAATGAAACTAGAAAATAACAGAGGGAGAAAAGTAAAATTCACAAATATGTAGAAATTAAACAACAGGTTCTTAACCAATGGATTAAAGAAGAAATCATAAGTGAAACTGGGAAATATCTTGTGACAAATGAAAACACAACATACCAAAACTTACAGCAAATGAAAACACAACATACCAAAGCTTATGAGATGCTGCAAAGGAAATTCTGAGAGGGAAAAGGTATAGCTCTAAATGCTTACCTTAGAAAAGAAAAAGATGTCATATCAGAGACCTAATGTCAAAACTGGAAAAATTAGAAAAAGAAAAGCAAATTAAACCCAAAGTGAGCAGAAGGAACAAAATAAAGATTAGAACAGATATCAATGAAATAGAAAAAAACAGAATAAAAAAAAACAAAAGTTAGTTCTTTGAAAAGATCAATAAACCAACAACCCTTTAGCAAGACTGACAAAGAAGAGAGAAGATACAAATAGGAAAACCAGAAATGAAAAGGGATGACATTACTACTGATCCCACTGAAACAAAAAGGACTGTTAGAGAATACTATGGACAACTGTATGCCAATAAATTAGATAACCTAGATGAAATGGACATATTATTAGAAACACAAACTATCCACATTGACTCTAGAAGAAATAGAAGACCTCAACAAACCAATTATTAGTAAAGAGATTGAATCAATAATAAAAAAATCTTTCCAACAAAGAAAAGCCCAGGAACAGATAACTACAATGGGAAATTCTACCATTTCTAAGAAGACTTAATTACAATTCTGTTCAAACTCTCTTACAAAAGTGAAGAGAAGGGAACATTCCCTAATTCATTCTATGAGGACATCACCCTCATACCAAAGCCGGATAAAGATATCACAAGAAAAGAAAACTACAAACCAATACCTCTTAAGAATACAGAAGCAAAAATCCTCAACAAAAAACTAGCAAACTGAATCCAACAGCATATTAGAAGAAGTGTACACCATGATCAAGTAGGATTTATCCCTGGTATGCAATACTGGTTCAAAATAAAATTAATTAATGTAATATACCAAATTAACACAATAAAGGGAAAAACACATGACCATCTCAATTGACGCAGAAAAGGCATTTGACAAAATGTAGCACTCTTTCTTGACAAAACACTTAGAACACCAGAAGTAGAAGGAGACTTCCTCAACATGATTAAGGGCATATATGAAAAGCCCATAGCTAATATTCTACTTAATGGCAAAGACTGAAAGTATTCTCTGTAAGATGAGGAACAAGAAAAGAACACCCAGTATTACCACTTTTATTCAACATTGTCTTGGACGTTCTTGTCAGAGCAATTAGGTAAGAAAAAGAAAAAAAAAGCATCCAACTTAAAAGGAAGAAGTAAAACTTTCCCTATTTACAGATGATAAAACCCATATACAGAAAACCCTGAAAAATCCACAACAACGCTCCTAGAACTAATAAATGAATTCAGCAAAATGGTGGGATACAAGATCAATAGCAAAAACTCACTAGTGTTTCTACACACAAACAATGAATAATCAGAAGAGGAAATCAAGAAAAAAATATCATTCACAATGACAACAAAAAGAATAAAAGATCTAGGAATAAATCTAACCAAGGATGTAAAGCACTTATATGCAGAAAATTATAAAACGTTGCTAAAAGAAATTAAAGAAGACCTAAATAAATAGGACAGTCCATGTTCATGGATTGGAAGACTATATATTGATAAGATGTGAACACTACCCAAAGGAATTTATAGATTCAATGCAATCTTAATCAAAGTTCCAACAACCTTCTCTGCAGGAATGAAAAAGCCAATCATCAAATTTTATGAAAGGATAAGGGGACCCAAATAGTAAAACCCATCTTGAAAAAGAATGAAGTTGGAAGATTCACACTTCTCAATCTTAAAACTTATTAAAAAGTCACAGTAACTAAAACAGCATGGTAGTGCCATAAGGATAGACATATAGATGAAAGGAATTGAACTGAGACCTCAGAAATCAACCCTCATGTCAAAATAATATTTCACAACAGAGCAAAGACCACTCAATTGGGAAAGAATAGTTTCCTCAACAAATGGTGCTGGGAAAACTGGATCTCCAATTGCAAAAAAAAAAGAGAAAGAGAAAACCCTACTTCATCCCATATTAAAAAATCAATTCAAAATGGATCAAAGACTTTAATGTATAGGTCAGAACTATAAAAATCCTAGAAGAAAACACAGGGAAGTATCTTATGAAACTTGTTTTAGGCAGTGGTTTCTTACAAATTACACCCGAAGCACAAGCAAAAAGAGAAAAAAACAGATAAATGGGAACTTATCAAAATTAAAAAGAAGAGTGCATGGGTAGTTTTCCTGCCATGTAGGAGACCCAGGTTCAATTCTCAGCCCAAGCACTCAAAACAACAGACAACAAAAAGAAGACAAAAAGATTCAACAAATGATGCTATGATAAGGGAATATTCAAATGGAAAAGAATGAAATGTGACCCCCACCATACAGCATATATATATATATATACATATACATATTTTTATTCTCTCAAAAATTAAAAACTTTCGTTCCTCCAAGGACTTTGACTTCAGCAAAATAGTGAAAGTAAAATGACAACTGACATAATGAAAGAAGCTATTTGGAAGTGACATCTCTGATAAATGTTTAATACCAGAATATATTTAAAAAGAGTCTTTAACTCAACAAGAAAAAGACAAACAACCCATTAAAAATGGTCAAATATTGTATGATGTGCAAATAAAACTGTTTTAAAATGAACAGAGAGAAACAAGCACAAGAGAAAATACAAAGACATGTACCTATTCACTGTCAGTAGGGTAACTGAGAGGTGCAGCTCCTAAGAGTGCGGGTGGGGTTGCCATATGATTCTGAAATGCCATTGCTTGGTATATACCTGGAGGAACTGAATGTGGGGACATGGACATTTTACACACTGGTATTTATGGTGGCAGTGTTCACAATTCACAATGGATGGAGGTGGCTTAATGGAAGAAGGAACTATGGAGTATACATACAACAGAGAACTGAGCAGCCACAAGAATGAAGTTCTAAAGCATGCAACTAGGTGAATGAACCTCAATGGCTGTATATTGCATGAAATGTTAAAAACAAAAAGACGATTATTATCATGTCCCATTCGCATGGACTATCATAAAAACTTGGTGAACTGAAATCAAGAGCATGGGTTATCAGGTTGGGGCCTATTGTAAAGGGTCCTACATTGTAAGCTCTTATAGCAGTCACATATATTCAGAAGTTGTGACTGTTACTTCTAAATTATGAGATACTAAACTGTTTGTATAAAACCTGGCTGTTCCCTGAAACGTCAGGTTATGTGATACCTGAGACTCAGAGTTAGAGCTCTGAAGCTATGAAAGTCAGCAGCACCCCATACAGGAACTGTTTACAAAGTAGAAAACGGGATCAGACTTCGACTAGAGATATGAATGAAGCTGATCTGGATAGGACTAACACAGATCAGAATACAGGGTAAAGGATGATATGGTCTATATTTTAAAATTTCAACTTCTGTGTGCGACCAAAGGGAGAGGATGTTTGGTGCAAAACTGATATACTGGGTAGTGCATTATCTAATTTAACTTCTATGGTCAGTTTAGTTGAACACCACACGTACATGGAATCTTGAATAGGGAGCGAGATTTTGTTGGTTTGTCCAGGTTAGTGTGATGCCCTGATATAGTCCAGAATAATTTGGGCAGTAAATAAAGAAGTATTTGCAAAGTCCCCTTTGGGGACTGGGGAGAAAGGAGGAAATATTCGACTTTCCCATTTGGAGAATTTCTGACATCCTCGCAAGCAGTGGGGACAACAAAATGTAATAGGCCGAGATCTCAATCTTGGGATTCACCCACATGAAACTTATATTTGCAAAGGATAGGCTAAGCCTACTGTTCTAGTTTGCTAGCTGCCAGAATGCAACACACCAGAGATGGACTGGCTTTTAATAAAAGGGGATTTATTTCATTAGTTCTTCAGAGGAAAGGCAGCTACTTTCAACTGAGGTTCTTTCTTATGCGGGAACGCACAGGGTGATCTCTGCTGGCCTTTTCTCCAGGCTTCTGGGTTCCAACAACTTTCCCTGGAGTGATTTCTTTCTGCGTCTCCAAATGCCTGGGCTGAGCTGCGAATGCTGAGATGAGGTATACTGAGCTGCTAGGGCTGTGCTACGTTGAGCTCTCTCACTTAAGCACCAGTCAATTAAATCAAACATTATTCATTGCAGCAGGCATGCCTCCTGGCCGACTACAGATATAATGAGCAACAGATGAGGTTCATGTACCATTGGCTCATGTCCACAGCAACAGAACTAGGAATCTTCACCTGGCCAAGCTGATACCTGAACCTAACTACCACACCTACTTAAAATTATGCCTAAGAGTCACCCCCCAGAGACCCGCTTTTGTTACTCAGATGTGGCCTCTCTTTCTAAGCCCTCCATAGGACATGACTCCCAGGAGTGTAAATCTCCCTGGCAACACGGGACAGAACTCCTGGGATTCACTGGGACCTGGCATCATGGAATTGAGAGAAAGGGGGAAGAGAGAAGTTAAACAAAATAAAGTTATAGTGGCTGAGAGATTTCAAAACAGAGTCTAGAGGTTATCCTGGAGGTTATTCTATTTTTTCTTACATTTTTTTTTTTTTTTTTTTTTTTTGCAAAATGTTTTTTTATTTGTACACTTAATCACCACCATTATCCACTCTAGGCATTCCTAAATTATACTGTCTCAGTCTTTATCCTCTATATTTCATACATGCCTCCAGCCCTTCTCCCTCTATCTTACTCACATTCAGCTTCATTCAGTGCACTTAAATTATTGCGCTACAATCAGGTAATATTGCATTATCCACATCTGAATTTTACAATCAATCCTGATATAGTCTCTATTTCTTCAGCACTAACTGCCCATTCTCTACTCTATCTCCTGATAACCTCTGTTCTTAATTTCAATTATTCAAGTTCACGCATTACTACTGTTAGTTCACATTAGTGAGACCATACAGTATTTGTCCTTTTTGTTTCTGGCTAATTCACTCACCATAACGTCAAGGTTCATCCACATTGTTACATGCTTCATGACTTTATTTTGTCTTACAGCTGCATAATATTCCATCATATGTATATACCACCACACGGTTAGTTACTTGTTCACTGATGGACATTTGGGCTGTTTCTATCTCTTGGCAACTGTCAATAAGACTGCTATAAACATTGGTGTGCAAATGTCCATTTGTGTCCCTGCCCTCAGGTCCTCTGAATATATACCTATGAATGGGATGGCTGGATCATATGGCAATTCTATACTTAGCTTCCTGAGGAACTGACAATTACCTTCCAGAGCAGTTGTACCATTTTACATTCCCAACAGTGGAATAGTGTGCCTCTTGCTCCAGACCCTCTCCAGTCCCTGTCATTTTCTGTTTGTTTCGTTTTTTAATAATATTAATTCTAATGGGTGTCAGATGATATCCTATTGAGGTTTTGATTTGCATTTCCCTAACAGCCAGTGAAGGTGAGCATCTTTTCATGTACCTTTTAGGCATTTGTATTTCCTCTTCTGAGAAGTGTCTTTTATGTCTTTTGCCCATTTTTAATTGGGTTGTTTGTCTTTTTGTTGACAAGTTGAAGAATCTCTTTATATATTCTGGATACTAAACTCTTATCTGATATGTGGTTTCCAAATACTGTTTCCCATTGTGTAGGCTGCCTTTTTACTTTCTTAACAAAGTTCTTTGATGCACAAAGTGTTTAATTTTGAGGACTTCCCATTTCTTTCTTTCTTTTTTCAATGCTCATGCTTTGGTTGTAAGGTCTAGGAAACCACATCCTATTATAAGATTTACAAGATATGTCCCTATATTTTCTTGAAAAAGTTAGATTTATAAGATATTTCCCTACATTTTCTTGTAAAAGTTTTATGGTCTTAGCGCTAATGTTTAGGTCTTTGATCCATTTTGAATTAATTTTTGTATTGAGTGTCAGATGTGTATCCTCTTTCATTCTTTTCCATATGGGTATTCAGTTCTCCAAGCACCATTTATTGAAGAGGCTGCTATGTCCCAGGTGGTTTGACTTGACTGCCCTATCAAAGATCAATTGTCCATAGATGAAAGTCGATATCTGAACACTCTATTCGATTCCATCAGTCAGTACATCTACCTTTATGCCAGTACCATGCTGTTTATTTTTGGTTTTGTTTGTTTGTGGTTTTTTTGCATAGGCAGGCACCAGGAATCGAATCCAGGTCTCCCAAATGGCAGGCAAGAACTTTGCCACTGAGCCACCATGGCCTACCCAGTACCATGCTGTTTTGACAACTGTAACTTCATAATATGCTTTAAAGTCAGCATATTATGACTTTAGCATATTGGACTACAGACCAATCTCTCTAATGAATATAGAGGCAAAACTTTTCAATAAAAGAAATGGGCAGGCACCACCCTCTTCATTTTTCTTTCTCAAGGTATTTTTAGCTATTTGGGACACCCTTCCCTTCCAAATAAATTTGGTTATTGGTTTTTCCATTTCTGCAAAGTAAATTTTGGGGATTTTAATTGGAATTGCATCGAATCTTTAAATCACCTGGGGTAGAACTGACATCTTAGCTATATTTAGTCTTTCAATCCATGAACACAGTATCCCCTTCCATTTATTTAGGTCTTCCATTTCTTTTAGTAATTTCTTACAGCTTTCTGTGCATAGGTCTTTTGTATCCTTAGTTAAATTTATTCCTAAATATGTGATTATTTTTGTTGCTATTGTAAATGGAATTTTTTTCTTGATTGTCTTCTCAGACTGCTCATTACTAATGTATAGAAACACTACTGATTTTCGGGTGTTATTCTTATACTCTGCCACTTTGCTATACTCATTCATGAGTCTAGAAGCTTTGCTACAGATTTTTTGGAATTTTTGACATATATTTATCATATCATCCGCAAACAGTGAGAGTTTTACTTCTTCCTTTCCAATTTGGATGCCTTTTACTTCTTTCTCTTGTCTAACTGTTCTGGCTAGAACTTCCAACACAATGCTGAACAACAGCGACAGTGGGCATCCTTGTCTTGTTCCTGATCTTAGAGGGAAAGTCTTCAGTCTTTCCACACTGAGGATTATGTTAGCTATGGGTCTTTCAAATATTCCTTTTATCATATTGAGGAAGTTCCCTTCTACTCTTATCCTTTGAAGTGTTTTCATTGAGAAAGGATGCTGAATTTTGTCAAATGCCTTTTCTGCATCAATCAAGATGATCATGTGGTTTTTCTGCTGTGATCTGTTATATGATCTGATATGATCTGATATATGGTATATTATATTAAGTGATTTTCTTATGTTTAACTATCCTTTCATACCTGGAATAAATCCCATTTGGTTATGGTGGGATTTTCTTTTAATGTGCTGCTGGATTTGATTTGCAAGTATTTTATTGAAAAGTTTTGCCTCTATATTCATTAGAGAGATTGGTCTGTAATTTTTTTTTCTTGTACTACCTTTGTCTAGCTTTGGTAATAGGTTATGTTGGATTCATAGAATGAGTTAGATAGCTTTCCTTTGAGCAGGATTGGTACTAATTCTTTCTTCAATGCTTGATAGAATTCACCTGTAAAGCCATCTGGTCCTGGACTTTTCTTTTGGGTGAGCTTCTTGATGATTGATTGAATCTCTTTACTTGTGATTGGTTTGTTGAGGTCATCTATTTCTTCTTCAGTCAATGCTGGTTTTTCATGCCTTTCTAGCATCTATTTCTTCTTCAGTCAATGCTGGTTTTTCATGCCTTTCTAGAAAGTTGTCTGTTTCACCTACATTGTCTAGTTTGTTACCATATAGTGGCTCAGGGTATAATCTCATAACTTCCTCTATTTCTGCAGGGTCAGTGATTATGTATCCACCTCTTCCACTTCTGATTTTATTTATTTACATCTTCTCTCTCTCTCTCTATTTATTTATTTATTTGTTTATTTTTGTGGGGGGGCGTCAATAAAACCCATCGATTTTCTCAATGAACCAACTTCTGGTTTTGTTGATTTTCTTGATTGCTTTCATTTTCTCAATTTCATTTATTTCTGTTCTTTGTTATTTCTTTCCTTTTGTTTGCTTTGGGGTTAGTTTGCTATTCTTTCTCTAGTTCTTTCAAGTGAATAGTTAATTCTCCAATTTTTGCTCTTTCTTCTTTTTTAATATAGGCATTTAAAGGAATAAATTTCCCTCTCAGCACTGCATATGCTGCATCCCACACATTTTGATATGTTGTGTTTTCATTTTCATTTACTTTGAGATCTTTACTGATTTCTCTTGTAATTTCTTCCATGACCTACTGTTTGTTTAAGAGTATGCTGATAAGCCTCCATATTTTTGTGAATTTTCTGGCCTTCTGCCTGTCATTGATTTCCAACTTCATTTCATTATGATCTGAGAAAGTATTTTGAATGATTTCAATCTTTTTAAAATTATTCAAACTTGTATTGTGACCCAGCATATGGTCTATCCTTGAGAATGATCCATGAGCACTTGAGAAATATGTGCAGTCTGCTGTTGTGGGGTGTAACATTCTGTATATGTCTCTCAGGTCTAGTTCATTTACTGTATTCTGTCTAGATGTCCTATCCATGGATGACAGCAGGGAACTGAAGTCTCCAACTATTATGATAATGATGTTTAATCTTCCTTCAGTTTTGTCAATGTTTACCTCATGTACTTTGGAGCACTCTGGCTCAGCACATAAATATTTATGCTTCTTATGTCTTATTTAATTGTTCCTATTATTAACACATAGTGTCCTTCTTTGTCTCGTTTAACTATTTTATATTTGAAGTCTAATTTGTTGGATATTTGTATAGCTACTTATTCCTGCTATTTTTAAATTGTTGTTTGCATAAAATATTTTTTTCCCGACCTTTCACTTTCAACCTATTTTTGTGCTTGGGTCTAAAATGAGTCTCCTATAGACAGCATATAGCTGGGTGTCTTTTTTAATCCATTCTGCCAGTCTATTTCTTTTGACTGGGGAGTTTAATCGATTAACATTTAATACCATTACTATAAAGGCAGTACTTTCTTCTATCATTTTGCCCTTTGGATTTTATATGTCATATCTAATTTTTTTTCTCTGCTTACATTTACTGATAATCTTAATTTCTACACTCTTCTCCAGACGTCTCTCTCCTGCCTTTTCCTATCTACCTGCAGTGCTTCTTTTAGTATTCCTTGCAGAGCCAGTCTCTTAGTCACATATTCTCTCAGTGATTATTTGGCTGAAAATATTTTAATCTCCTCCTCATTTTGGAAGGACAAGTTTGCTGGATATACAATTCTTGGTTGGCAGTATTTCTCTTTCAGAATCCTAAATACAAAAAAGGAAAAGAAAAAAGCCAACAAAAAAAGAATCTTAAATATATCATACCACTGCCTTCTTGCCTCCATGGCTTTTTGCTGAGAAATCAACACATAGTCTTAATGGGCTTCCTTTGTATGTGATGGACTGCTTTTCTCTTGCTGCTTTCAAAATCCTCTTTCTCTTTGACATATGAAAATCTGATTAGTGTCTTGGAGTATGTCTATTTGGATCTATTCTGCTTGGGGTACACTGCACTTCTTGGGTCTATAATTTTATGTCTTTCATAAGGGATGAGAAATTTTCAGTGATCATTTCTTCATTAGCTTTTCTCCTCCTTTTCCCTCTCTTCTCCTTCTGTGACACCCACAACATGAATATTCATGTGCTTCATGGTTAAGACCCTGCTCATCTTTTTCCATTCTTTTCTCTATTATCTTTTTTTTTTTTCAATTTGCATATGGGCAGGAGGCACCAGGGATTGAACTCCAGACCTCCAGCACGGCAGGTCGGAGCTCTGCCTGCTGAGCCACGGCAGCCGCCCCTTTTCTCTATTATCTTTTGTGTGTCATATTTCAGATTTCCAGTCCTCTACTTCACTAACCCTTTCTTCTGCCTCTTCAAATCTACTGTTTTGGGTTTCTATTATTTTTCGTCTCTTCTGTTGTGTCTTTCATTCCCATAAGTTCTGTGATTTGTTTTTTAAAATATTTGAGTTCTTCTTTTTGTTCACCCAATGTCTTCTTTACATCCTTCCTCAACTTACTGATTTTTTATTATATTGTCCATGTTTGTTAGAACATCCTGAATTGTTTCAACTCTGGTATCTTATTTGAATCATTGCTTTGTTCCTCTGACTGGGCCATATCTTTGATTTTCCTAGTATGTCTCGTTATTTTTTCTGTTGTCCTCTTGGGGAATTAACTCCTTTCACCTGACTAGTTACTTTTGTCTCTCAGACAAGCTTAATTATGCCCTTGCCTGGGGCAGTGCTGAAGCCTGAGAAGGCTTCCAGTTCTATCTAATGAGCTGTTGAATGAAAGGCTCTATCTAATGAGCCTTTTCAGAGTTGGATCCCATCTCCTCAGGTTTGTCAATCAAGAGCCTAAGTTAGTCAGTGGCTCTATGTGTCCCTTTTGCTTGGGGTCCAGCCCTTTTCCAGTATTTTGTGATGTTCAACTCAAAAAGCCTTTTTTTTTGTTTTGTTTTCTGCCAGCCCTGCTCCTCTCTGCCAGGGCAAAAACTCCTAGTGTCTTTATTGCTTATTCCAGATTTATCTGTGCTGGGGACCTATTTTCAATAGTCAGAAATTTGCTAATTAACTCTGCAACTGGAACTTGGTTGAGCTAAGCCCTTGCTGCTATAAAGTCTGTTTCCTTTCCCCTAGGGGAATCAGTCTGCCATGCTGGTGGGGGAAGGGCACTGGCCTCCGTGGCTTGGGGGACTTACAGTTCTGTGTGGGGTCTCAGCCTTTCAACCTGGTCAAGACTAGTGTATGCTGGGTGTCCGGCCACTGATGTAGCCCCAGCAGTTGTTCTGTTACTATTCCTGGCTATTTTCTAGCTGCTCTGGAGAATGAACAAAAATTCCACACCTCACTAAGTGCCATCTTTACCCCCTGGAGATTATTCTTAACCATTATATAGATATCCCTTCTTAGTTTGTGGTATACTGGAATCACTGAAGGATAGTACCTGAAACTGTTGAGCTGCATTCCAGTCACCTTGATTCTTGAAGATGACTGTATAAAGATATAACTTTTAATGTGACTGTGATCGTGAAAACCTTGTGTCTATGCCCCTTTTATCCAGGATATGGACAAATAAGTAAAAAATATGTTTAAAAAATAAATAAGTAATATGGGAATAAGGGGTAAAATCAATTGGGTAGATGGAAATATAGTGGTCAATGAGAGGGAAAGGTAAGGAGTAGGGTGAGTTTTTTCTTATTTCTTTTTCTGAAGTGATACAAAATGCTCCAAATGATCGTGGTCATGAATACACAACTATGTGGTGATATTGTGAGCCACCGATTGTACAGCATGTGTGGACTGTATGTGGTGTGAAGATCTGTCAATAAAAATATATTTTTCAAAAATGGCCAAAGGTTTGAAAAAACTTTTCCCCAAAGATGTTAAAATGGCCAAAAAAACACCAGAAAAGTTGCTCAACATCATTAGCCATTAGGAAAATGCAATTCAAAAGCACAATGAGATAGCATTTCACACCCATCAGAATGGCGCTATTTTTTTATCATTACTTTTTTCCTTTAATATGGAAAAAGGAAACCACACACCATACAGTCCATCCAAAGTATACAATCAGTGGCTCACGGTATCATCACAACATTGTGTGTTCATCACCACAATCAATTTTCTAACATTTTCATCACTCCAGGAAGCAAAAGAAAAAAAAAGAGAAAACCCAAAACATCATATACCTATTATCACTCACCCCCCCCATCACTGATACCTAGCATTGGTGTAGTACATTTATTACTGTTGATGAAAGAATACTGAGACATGATTATTAACTACAGTCCATAGATTGCAGTAGGTGCATATTTCCCATATACCACTCTATTAATTCCTTATAATAGTTTTAGACATTTGTTGTAGTTCATGAAGGAAGTTTTTTATTCATACTGTTAATCACAGTCATCATCCACCACAAAATTTACTGAGATATACACTCCCATGTTTTGACCGCCAGCTTTCCTTCTGGTGACATATATGACTAAACTTTCCTTATCAACCATACTCACTCACAATTCTGCACTATTAATTATAATCACAACAATGGGTTATCATCACCTCTATCCTTTTCTACCCATGTAAATTCAACCTAGTTAAAAATGCTACACATCTTAAGTAATCACTCCCCATTCTTTAGCTTAATTCTATCTCCTGGTAACCTATATTCCAGATTCAATGTTTTCTAGTTCACTAATCCTCTCTTCTGCTTCTTCAAATCTGCTGTTGTGTGTCTCTAGCATATTTTTAATTTCATCTATAGTGTCTTTCATTTCTGTAATATCTGCTATTTTCCTATATATTTTTTCAAATTATTCTTTATACTCTCCTAATGTCTTTTTTTTCATTTTAACAGAGTGAAGACCAAATTCTTGTTTTCATGAAGATATATTTGATAAGAAAACGTAAAAATCACACAAAGCTATAAAATCTTAGCCAACCTTAACCACAACCAGTAAAGCTCACTTTCAACAAGACTTCTACAACTTTCTATTTCCATCCATTTGGTCCTACACATTCCTGTTTCTCACTCCACAACAATCAGTTATTTTACTTTAGGGGAAGAAGTACTCTCTTTTTCCTTAACAAAAACACTTCCTGCATACTTTTACATATTTAAATAACCAAAAAAGATACTGAAATCAATCTTCAAGCCAACAGCATATAAAACACAATTCTTCTTCCCCCCCCCCCTTTTTTGTGAAAAATAACATACGTACAAAAAAGGAATAAATTTCAAAGCACATCACAATAATTAGCTGTAGAACAGATTTCAGAATTTGGTATGGGTGACAATTCCACAATTTTAGGCTTTTACTTCTAGCTGCTCTAAGATACTGGAGACTAAAAGAAATATCAATATGATTCAGCAATCATACTCATGTGTTAAACCCTACCTTCTCTGTATAACTCCACAATCACTTTTGACCTTTCTACCCCACTCTTTAGGGGTATTTGGGCTTTGCTCATTCTAACATTTTCATGTTGGAAATGGCTGTCAGTAATATGGGATAGGGGGATGGAACTAGTTGATGCTCTGGAGAGGCTGGCCCCTCTGCATTTCAGGACTTTTCAGGTCCAGGGACCCATATGGAGGTTGTAGGTTTCCAGAACGTTACCCTAGTGCATGGAACCTTTGTAGAATCTTATATAATGCCCTAGGACTTCTAAAGTCCTTTTAATGTCTTTTATCTCTTTAGCCATTTTGTTGAAATTATTTAGGTGATGTCTGAACACCTTTGATTAATTGTTCCAAATTCTGTATCTTCTCTGATTTCTTTTTTAATTGACAAACCAAAACAACATACAAACATGAACGTTCTTAACATACAAACACTCCATACATGGTGCACAATCAATGGCTCACAATATCATCACAGAGTAGTATATTCATCACCATGATCATTTTTTAGAACATTTGCATCACTCCAGAAAAAGAAATAAAAAGAAAAAAGAAAAAACTCATGCATACCATACACCTTACCCCTCCCTCGCATTGACCACTAGTATTTCCCAATATATTTTAACCTTTGTTCCCCCTATTTTTTCTGTATCCCTTACCACTCCCTTTCATTGATCACTAGTATTTCAATCTACTCAACTTGTTTTAGCATTTGTTCCCCCTATTATTTATTTATTTTTAATCAATATTTTTTTACTTATCTGTCCATACTGTAGATAAAAGGAGCATGAGACACAAGGTCTTCATAATCACACAGTCACATTGCAAAAGTCATCTCATTATACATTCATTTTCAAGAAACATGGCTACTAGAACACAGCTCTACAGTTTCAGGCATTTCCCCTCTAGTCTCTCTAAACACCTTAAACTAAAAAGGGGATATCTATATAATGCATAAGCATAACCTCCAGGATAACCCTCGACTTTGTTTGAAATCTTTCAGCCACTGACACTTTATTTTGTCTCATTTCCCTCTTTCCCCTTTTGACCAAGATTTTCTCAACCCCTTGATGCTGAGTCCCAGCTCATTCTAGGATTTCTGTCCCACATTGCCAGGGAGGTTTACACCCCTGGGAGTCATGTCCCACATAGAAAGGGGAAGGGCAGTGAGTGTGCTTGCAATGTTGGTTGAGAGACAGGCCATATCTGAGCAACAAAATAGGTTCTCTGGGGATGACTCTTAGGCCTAAATTTAAGTAGGCCTCACCTGTCCTTTGCAGGGATAAGTTTCAGTATGAACAAACCCGAAGATTGTCTTCTCTGACTTTTTAATTTGATTGTTTGGTTTGGCTTTATCATCCTGTTTCTTAGTTAGCCTTTAACTTTTTTGCTGGTATCTGGGCATCTGATTATCTTGATAAGATTATTTTGAAAGTTGGTTTCCCTCTCTTGTCTAAAATTTTGTTGATTTGGTTCATGTTTAACATGTCCTAAGGCACTTGGCTGATCAGCATTACACAAGAATGACAGCTATTTTTTTTTTTATTTTTTATTTTAACAGGTAGTTTTAGAGCAGTTTTTTTAATTAATTTAAAAAATTAACAACAAACAAACAAAACAACAAGATTATCATTCCATTCTACACATATAATCAGTAATTCTTAATATCATCACATAGTTGCATATTCATCATTTCTTAGAACATTTGCATCGATTTAGAAAAAGAAATAAAAAGACAACAGAAAAAGAAATAAAACTATAATAGAGGAAAAAAAAGTTATACATACCATACCCCTTACCCCTCGCTCTCATTTACCACTAGCATTTCAAACTATGACAGTTATTTTAAAAATGGAAAATAGCAAGTTTTAGGAGGATGTTGAGAAACAGGAACACTCGTTCTTTGCTGGTGGCAATGGAAAGTGGTGCAGCTGCTGTGAAGATAGTTTGGCAGTTCCTCAGAAAGCTAAGTCTAGAACTACCATATGACCTGGTAATCCCACTACTAGGTATGTACCCAAAAGAATTAAAAGCAGAGACATGAACAGATAATTTCACATCGATGTTCATAGCATTATTACTCATAATTGTCAAAGATGGAAACAACCCCAGTGTCCTTGACTGATGACTGTCTAAACAAAATGCGCTATATACGTACAATGGAATATTATTCACCCATAAAAAGGAATAGAGTCCTGATATATGCAACAACATGTATAAACCTTGAAGACATCATGTTAAGTGAAATAAGCCAGGCACAAAGGGCAGATATTGTTTTATCGCACTGCACTGAAACAATTAGAACAAGCAAATTCAGAGTTAAAATCTAGAATATATGTTATCAGGGGATGGGATAGAGATAGGGAATGGGAAGTAAGGGTTAAAATGTACAGGGTTTCTACTTGGAAGGATGGAAACGTTTTGGTAATGGATGGTAGTGATGATAGCACAACACTGAACACAATTAACAGCACTGAAATGTATATCTGAATATAATTAAAAGGGGAAATGTTAGATTGTATACATGGTAACAGAATTAAAAATTAGGGCGGTTCATGGTGGTTCAGTAGGCAGAGTTCTCTCCTGCCACGCCAGAGACCTGGGTTAGATTCCTGGTACCTGCCCATGCAAATAAAAAATAAATTAAAAAAAATTTTTTTTAATCCATGGAAGTACACTATACAATGAACCTTAAGTTAAACCATGGATTTTAGATAATAGTATACTATAAAAATGTGCTATCATAAATTGTAACAAATGTTCCATATCAATGTAAATGGTTGGTGGTGGGGTGATATATGGGAATCCTGTATTTTATGCATGATTGTTCTGAAAACCCACAATTTCTCTAATAAAAAAAACAAAAAGAAAGAACAAAAAAAACAAAGTAGCTTTATCAAAGGGATTTCCAAATTTGGGACTATTTGAGCTTCAAAAAGAATAATTGCAATGACATATTATGACACACTAAATAAGTCTCCATGAATTCACAGTAAAATTACAAAACAAAAAAGGACAGGAGAAAGGAGAGCACTCTATACAGAAGATTGTCTGCTAATAAATAGGAGGAAAGATAGAATTGTGAAATCACTATTTTGATTTCAAAATTTAATAACCGATACAGGTGAGGTTATCAACGGATGCTAAAAGGATACTTACAGAGTCTCAAAGTAAAATCTCAAACTAACTTGTTAATCATAAAGAGAAATATTACCTTTACAATGGATCCAAATTAAAGTGATCAAATTTAGGATCACCAATAACTGGACAACCTGACATGATGTGCTCCCAGTTGTGATATAATAGGCAGTACACAATACCTACACAGTATTCTTGCAAAAAAAGTATTTCACTGAATCTAATCATGAGAAAACAATGAGAAAAATCCAAATTGTTGGACACAATAAGAGAGTAGGTTTTGACTGTGCCAAAGAACCAATGTCACAAAAGCCAAAAACAAACAAGCAACCAAAATAATATATGGCACAAGTATTTGTTTCAGATTAAAGGTGAATGAAATGAGTAACATGGGATCCTTTATTGGATCCTGGATTTAAAGGGGGAAAAGGAAAAAATGATACTATTTAAAAGGGGAGAGGAATAAATGACACTTTAGAAACAATTGGGGAAATTTGAATATGGACTGTCTATCAGATAACTCTGTTATAATAACTTTAAATTTCTTGGGCGTGATGCTTTGTGGTTATATAGGAAAATGGCCTTGTTCTTCAGAGAAACATACTAAAATATTTAGGAATGAAATGCCATGTCTACATGTCTCATTTTTAAATGACTCAGAAAAAAAATGAGTGTATGTGTCTGTATATGTATGCACATAGAGAGCGAAGCAGAGAGAGAAAGCAAATATGGTAAAATATTAATAATTGTTTTTGCTGGTTTGAAAAACTTATGTACCCCAGAAAAGCCATGTTCTCATTCTGATCCAATCTTGTGGGGCCAGACCTATTGTTTAGGGTTTTAACTTTGATTGTATAGTTTCCGTGGAGATCTGACAAACCCAATTGTGGGTGTGACCTTTTGATTATATGAAGATGTGACCCCACCCATTCTAGGTGAGTCTTGATTAGTTTACTGGAGTCCTTTGAAAGGGGAACATTTTGGAGAAACCTCAAATACAGATGCTTGGAGAACAGTTGCTCTCCAAGACAGAGCCATGGAGGATGTCTGGAGATGCTTGGAGTGCTGACAGAGACAGCAGATGCCTAGGCATGAGCAGAGTCCAGCTGATGTTACCATCTGTCTTCCCATGAGATGGTAGGCAACCTAGAACCTAGAGTTGTGTCCTGGAGGAACTAAGTGAAGGTGCACAGATGCTTAGAAAGTAAAACACTGGCATCAGAAGCTGGAAGCAACGGAACAGGGAACAAGGGCTAGCAGACACCAGCCACATGCCTTCCCAACTGACAGCCATCAGCCTTTCTTGAGCTAAGGTATTTTTTCCTGAATGCTTTACTTTGGATATTTTTCTGGCCTTAGAATTATAAACTTGTAACTTAATAAATTCCCTTTATAAAAGCCATTCCTTTTCTGGGATATTGCATTGTGGCAGCGTTAGCAAACTAATAGACTGATCGACCCAGGTGAAAGATATATGCATGGTCACTGTTATTCTCTCAACATTTCTGCAATTTTGAAATTTTTCAAAACAAAAAATTGGGGAAATCAGAATGCCAAAATGCTAGATCACCATTATTACTGTATTCTGGGAAATGGATTGGGAAGTCACTACACCGTATATAGGGAAACAATACTTAGGGGGATTCTGCACTCATTGGCAGGTATATTCCTAGAATAGGATTAGTTGTTTGTAATAAAATTATACAAAACTAATTACATTCCAATTTTACATCCTCCAAGAAAACTTTTGATTTATAATGTGCTAAGTGAACTTTTACAATCAGAAAGAGTCTATGTTATCAAGTCAGACAAGTATTTCAGTCTGGCTGGCAATTACAATCTTAACAACAACAAATAAACACACATTTCCTTGTGAGTTTAGTCCCTTAGAACCTGACTATCCTAAAAGTGCACCTACAATATCAAGTTTACACTTGCAAAGCTGGATACTGGGCCCAAGGTGGTCATACCACCTTAACTACATTTTCTTTACATGTTTTATACACTTCATATAAAGAAACAGACTGAACACCATTTGCAAAATGAATTAAAGTCAGGGATTCCAAATTTGTCCTTAAGAAAGCATCGGTGTTCAGAACTGGGATGTTTAAATGCATGAAATATGTTTAATGAAACAGCTTAAGAGCGGAATAGCCCTTCCCTGCCTGACTTCCCTTCATTCCAGAGAAGTCTGTAATGGGTCTACTGCATGGTGGTGGAGTGAGGAAGGATGTGAAGGTGGCAGCTGGTGGAGGTGACAGTGGCATGGTTGGAAGACTGGTAGTTAAACTGTGTAACTGAAGATAATGAGAGCCAAATTTCTCACTACTAGGGAAATAAAGGTACATAAAATATGTCAAGAGGAAAGGTTAGGAAAAAACCCTGAGGCACTGAAAGTATTAGTATGAACTCATTTATTTTAATACATATTAACAGATAAAGAAATAGTTACAAATGTGTATATATGTATATAAGTCTGCTGAGAGGGCTTACTAAGTGTGGAGATCTGGGTTTCCTAAATTATCCCCAGAGTAACTTAAGAGAAATGGCTGAGTCAAAGGCTGAGGTGGGAAAAGAACAGATGAGCCTGGAAATTTTTTTGCCAGAAAATAAGGGAACACTCAAAGAATGATGGGGACATGCCAAAAAGACACATGGCCAACTTAAAAGATTGTCCATTGCCTAATCCAAGATAACCTGAACATCAAAACAAATAGTAAGTGTATCAGATTATAACCCATTGAATAAAATAAAGATCCCTAAGTCCATATTGATATATAAAGAAAGAAATTATATAAACAGAGAACAAAGAAAAGTTCTTCCTTACAACAGAAAGTCAATTAATAAATGAGGAAGGAATAATGAAAATGAAAATCCAACATTTAGCAACCAACATAGTGATGGTTAATAAAGATGGAATCATCAATATAGTCTAAAGCTAATAAGGGATGTTTAATGAGGAGGAAATTAGTATAACAAAAATATTTCCAAACAACATAGTGTCTTTATGGTAGGTGATCAAAGTAACATCATCAATGGTGGGAGAGGTGGATGTCATGTGTCCCTGAGGTGATGCAATGCATTGAGAAGAGCACAAAATCTTTTGTGTTGTTTCTTGCCAAGTATGCTTTGGGTCTGGTTTGAGAAAACACCGGAAGAGATCCAGGTTGAAGGTCATTCCACAGAATGTAAGGTCTATACTCTTCAAAACAGTCAAGGTGATGAAAGACAGGGAAGAACTGAGGAACTATTCCAGGTTGGAGAAAACTGAAGGGACATGACCTCTAAATGACTGGGGGTCCTGGACCAGATAGGATAAAGAGACATTGTTAAGGCTTCTGGCAAAATTACTTCAAATTAAATTATTTTGAAAAGAAAAAAATGGCATAACAATGTGGATGAACCTTGAGAACATTATGCTGAGTGAAATTAACCAGAAACAAAAAGACAGTACTGTATGGTCTCACTAATATGAACTAACATTAATGAGTGAACTTGGAGATTAAAGTTAAGAACACAGGTTAACAGGAGATAGAAAGATGGTAGAGATTGGTGCTGAAAGAATACAGAATGTGCAACAAGACTGTAAAAATTCAGAAATGTATAGCACAATACTATCTGATGGTAGCACAATAATATAAGGACACTGAATGAAGCAGAATGTGAGCATGCTTGAGGGAGAAGGGCTTCATTCAGGGCATATATGTAACTGGAAGGAAAGATAGGAGATAAAGACTGAGACAGTATAACTTACGAATGCCTAGAGGGGATAATGATGGTGATTAATTTACAAATATAAAAATGTTTCTGCATGAGAGTGAACAAATGAATGTCAACATTCAGGGGGTTGAAAATGCGATGGTATATAGGAAAAAGTACAATCAATGCAAGCTAGGGTCTATAGTCAACAGTAACACTGTAATATGCTTCCACCAAATTAACAAAGGCATTTTGTTAAATGTCAATAAGTGGGGGATATACAGGAGGGGTATGGATTTTTTGTGGAAGAAAAGGAAATGTCTTCATATAGATTATGGTGGAGAAGGCTGGCTATTTATTTAGGTTGGACTTTGTGATGTGAGAATAAAATTGCTTCAAAATGAACAGAGAGAAACAAGTGCTAGAGAAAATGCAAAGAAAGAGATGTACTTTTTCACTGTTGGTAGGGAACCTGAGAAGTGTAGTCCCTTCAAAGAGCAGCTTGGTGGTCCAAAGGAGGCTAGGGATGGGGTTGCCATATGATCCTGCAACCCCACTGCTTAGGTGTATACCTGGAGGAACTAAGAGTGGGACATGAATGGTCATTTGCACACTGGTGTTTATGGTGGTAGTGTACAAGATTCACAATGGATGGAGGTGACCCAAGGGTACAATGATAGGGATGGAAGGGGAAACTGGTTTATATGTACAACAGACTACTGAGTGGCTGCAAGAAGGAATGAAGTTATGAGGCATGCAACTAGTGAATGAACCTTGAGGACAGTATGTTAAATGAAATGGCAGAAACAAAAAGACAAATATTATCATGCCTTACTCATATGAATTAACTATAATATTTAAGATCAGAATTGAAGCCAAGAGCATGAGTTATCAGACTGGGGCTTCCTGTAAAGGGTCCTAGATTGTAAGCTCTTACAGCAGTCACATATATTCAAGAGTTGTAACTGTTATTTCTAAATTCTGAGATACTGAGCTATATTCGTGTAACATGGTAGTTCCCTGAAACTTCGGGTATTTATGTGACACCTGAGACTCTGAGTTAGATTACTGAAGCTATGAAAGTCAGCATTACCCCAGACAACTGAAGCTATGAAAGTCAGCATTACCCCAGACATCAACTATTAAAAAAGTTGAAAAAGTGATCAGACTTCAACTGGAGATATGAATGAAACTGATCTGGATAGGACTAAGGTAAATCAAAACACAGGGTAAAGGATGATATGGTCTGTATTTTAAAACTCCAACTCCAGTGTGAGACCAAAGTGAGAGAGATTTATTTGGTGCAAAATTTATATTTTCGGTAGTGCATTATCTAATTTAACTTGTACGGTCAGTTTATTTGAACACAGTTAAGTACATGCAATCATGAATAGGGTGTGAGATCTTGTTGGTTTGTACAGGTTAGTGTGATGCCCCAATATATCCCACAGTAATTTGGGCAGAGAATATAAAAGTATTTGTAGAGTACCCTTCCAGAACTGGGGAAAAACAAAGAACTATTAAATTTCCTCATCTGGGGAGTCCTGATATTCTCACAAGCAGTATCCTGGGGTTCGCCCCTATGAAAATTACTCCTGCCAAGGAGAAGCTAAGCCAACTTATAATTATGCCTAAGAATCACACCCAGAGAACTTCTTTTGTTGCTCAGATGTGGCCTCTCTCTCTAAGCCAATTCAACAGGTGAACTCACTGCCCTCCCTCCCTAACGTGAGACATGACTCTCAGGGGTGTAAATCTTCCTGGCAACATGGAACACGACTCCAAAGGACGAGCCGGGATATGGAATCATGAGATTGAGAAAGCCTTCTTGACCAAAAGGAGGAAGAGAGAACTGAGATAAAGTTTCAGTGGCTGAGAGATTTCAGAGCTGAGAGGTTACCTCAAAGGTTATTCTTATACATTATATAGATATCCCTTTTTAGTTTGTGGTATATTGGAGTATCTGGAGGGAAGTACCTGAAACTGCTGAACTGTGTTCCAGGAGTCTTTATTCTTGAAGATGACTATATAACTTGGGTTTTTACAATGTGACCATGTGATTGTGAAAACCTTGTGTCAGATGCTCCTTTTATCCAGTGCATGGACAGATGAGTAAAAAAATCAATAAATCATAGGGGGGATAAAGGGTAAAAAATCGGGTAGATTGAAATACTAGTGGCCAATGAGCAGGAGGGTTAATAGGTGTGGGATGTATAGGTTTTATTTTTTGCATGGGCAGGAAACAGGAATCAAACCAGGGTCTCCAGCATAGCAGATGAGAACTCTGCCACTGAGCCACCATGGCCCACACTCTTTTTACTTTTATTTCTTTTTCTGAAGTGATGCAAATGTTCTACAAATGATCATGGTGATGAATATACAACAATGTGATGATATTGTGAGCCACTGATTATATACCATGGATGGACTGTATATGTGTGAAGATTTCTCAATAAAGATATTAGAAATAAAAAGGAGGACAAAAATGAAAAGTAACCAGAGACCTGGTGTGGCAGTTAGATTCAGTTGTCAACTTGGCCAGGGGAAGGCACCTAATTCTGTTGCTGTGGACATGAGCCAATGGTACGTGAACCTCATCTGTTGCTCATTACATCTGCTGTCAGCTAAGAGGCATGCCTGATGTAATGAATGATGTTTGATTTAATTGGCTGGTGCTCAAATGAGAGAGTTCAACATAGCACAGCCCAAGCAGCTCAGCAAACCTCATCTCAGCACTTGCAGCTCAGCCTAGGCCTTTGGAGATGCACAAAGAAATCACCCCAGGGAAAGTTGTTGGAACCCAGAGGCCTGGAGGAAAGGCCAGCAGAGATCACCCTGAGCCTTCCCACGTAAGAGAGAACCTCAGTTGAAAGTTAGCTGCCTTTCCTCTGAAGAACTAATGAAATAAATCCCCTTTTATTAAAAGCCAATCCATCTCTGGTGTGTTGCATTCCAGCAGCTAGCAAACTAGAACACCTGGGTTCAGTTCCTGGAGCCTGCCCATACCAAAATAAAACAAAAAGAAAAAGAAAATGAAAAGTAAAAGTCTGTGAATTTAGTAAGTGTGTAAGCAGTTGACTACAATCCAAGACTGGGGAAGAATGCTGCAGAAGACATGTATCTTGTCATAGATAAGTTACTAAGCCAATTTTTTATGATCTCAGAACTCCCTATGTATATCTCTATCTTAGCATTTAACCAATATTTATCATGTACAGGCACTATTAAATGGGTATTATTATTATTATGTCTAATTTACAGACAATAAAACTGCACATTAGAAATATTAAGTAATTTTCTCAAAGTCTGAAGATACAAAACTAATAGTCTGGGATTTAAATCTAGAGTATCTGGTACTTTTATTTATTTACACTACATGGTTTATAATACCTACATAGGACCTTTCCAGCTTATATATCTGTGATTCATTGAAAGCAGAAGAAGCACAGGTATAGAAAAAGAGTACTCTATTTATAAATTAAAATACCAAGTTGTTAGTGTAAAGTCTCTTAGACTGACAATCCCTGTTTTAAAGTGATTTACATGAAAATGTTTATTTTACTCCAAAAATAATTATGAAAGGAAGAAGAAACATATTTAATGATGAAACAGAAAAACTGAAACATACTCACAAGCTTTCCGTAACGTGTAGTTGAAATAATACTTGAAGGAAAATTTCCTGTTTTGCTGAAACACAATCCTCCTGTCTTTATAAATAGGAAAAAAAAAATCCAGTTTATGGAAAGGTATAAGCTATTTGATGAAAACATATATACTTTATAATTTGATTAGCCTTACTAAAATGTTAGGTTCTGAACATGCACAGGTCCCACTGGTATTAACGAATGTTGGTTCACATCGGACACACCTGTTCAATATAACAAAAATAATTCTTAAAAAGTCAATAAAGTATACTGAATCTAAGTCAATCAATAACTTGTCTTCCTAAATGCTGGATTAGAATAATTTCATTCAGCTGAACAATTACTTAAATAAATTAAACAAATATAAAATATTAACACTGATTTGAATAGTTTTATACCACTCCCTGTGCTATATGCAAGGTCTAATTACATTAAATTAACCAAAAATGGGAGAGTATTCTTTTGAAACCATATGGAATACACAGGATAATAACACTGAATAGCAAAATTATGATTAAGACACTTAACAAAAGGGCCCAACAAGCTCATATGAACTAAACCCAATCACTTGTTTTTTAAAGGTAATTTCCATTTTATTTCATTTTCAGAGACAAGTTTTCTTCAGTCTTTATGGACTTATCATCTCACATGGATGGCTTTGGGCGAGGTTGTATGGCAGCACCCAAAGGTGTAAATCAGGGTAGGGGTGTTCTGTTCTTACAGGTTTCACAGATCTGTTTCTGACAAACTTGCTGTGAATGGCACAATTTACAGAGTAATATAGTTCCACATAGAGCTTCGGAAGCACACACACATATCAAAGATACTTGCTTTGGAATTGTCCCTGATGGCTGTGGCCTCTAATATCTTTCAAATCATGAACTTCTTTCAAATGATGGCCTTATTTTGGGGCAAGAGGAGCACAGTTCATGCAGTGAATAGGTTGAACATGGCCATGGCCCTTTCTGGCATGATGGTTGTTCCTTCTTTTCCTTATCATCGTGGAAGAGAACTGTGCTGGTTTGAATCTATTATGTTCCCCAGAAAAACCATGTTTTAATCCTGATTCAATTTTGTGGGAGCAACCATTTCTTTTAATTCTGATTCAATAATATAGGTTGGAATCTTTTGATAAGCTTATCTCCATGGAAATGTGACATACCCAATTGTGGATATTAACTTTTGATTAGATAGAAATGTGACCCCACCCATTCTAGGTGGGTCTTGATTAGATTACTAGAATCCTTTAAAAGAGGAAGTGCTTTGGAGAGAGTCAGAAATGACAGAAACGACAGAGTCAATAGAAACAAAAGAGCCTAGAAAAACAATGGAAGCCTCAGAGCTGACAGAAACTTCGCAGCAAAGCTGACACGATGTGGAGAATAGAGAAACAGATGTTTGGAGATGCATGGAGCCCAGCAGACGTTGCCATGAGATGTTAAGCAACCTAAAACCTGGAAAGAGTTGAGGGAAGCCAAGAGATGAAAGCCAGCCCTGGAGAAGTTCAGTGAATGTAAAAATCAAGGTAAGTTTAGCTTTCACACAAGATGAGGCAGGCAGGGAAAGGGAGGGCCTCTAATGCAAGCCTAAAACTGGTGCCGAATCCTTAATGGCCAGGGTCATTAAAATGTAAAATATATTCAAAAAACCTTAGGCGGAAAGTTCAAATTAGTTAGACCCATCCGGATAGGCTGTGACCTCTTGAGTATCCAATCAGTGGAGAAACAGGGCAAGGGTCTGCAAGCTAGGCATAACTGTTTTCACATTCCATTGTTTGGCATGCTGGCCACCATTTTTCGGTTAGGCACCTGTTCTTGCAAGATCATGAATAAAATCTTTTCTTCTCCACAACTGTATGAGCATTTGTTCTCCTTCAGGTACAGCGTTTTTTCTAACAGTGAAGAACCACCATGGGAACAGAAGCTGAAAGCAATGGAGCCCAGGAGCAACAGACCAGTGTACCATTCCATGGTTATGAAGGTGTCCATTACTCATGGACCTTCCTTGAATTAAGGTACTCTTGTTGGTGCCTTAATTTGGACACTTTCACTTCCTTAGAACTGTAAACTTTTAACTTGCTAAACACCCTTCTTGTAAAAGCCATTACAGTTCTGTAAAACTAGTTTCAGTTCTGACAGCTAGTAAACTAGCACATGAACACTGACAGCCCACTTTTTATAATTAGTTATTATACTGTACATACCTTCCTTATTTTATCTGCCACAAAGCAAAAAGGTAGCATAAGCTTAAAAGTTACATCAATTCATCCCCTCACCAAAAATACAAACAACACTTTTAAAGTCTATTCGCTGATTTTTGCTCATTTCAGTAAAATATTTCATGTATTTTATTAATAAATGAATAGAGGAAGGTCGGGTACTGGACTAGTGGGATGGACTTCTGTGGGTTTTCATCACTTACAAAAATAGAGAGGGTAGGAGTAGAGACAAAGGCATGGCGCAGAACTCACAAACCAGGCTCAGCGAGGAATTACAGGGGCATATTTAGGGATCAGCCCAATAGTCTGTATTTGGATAATGCAATCCAGGTCAGGCTGATAGAAAAGATGATCCCACAATAAGTATTCCTAGGAGAAGCTGCTCAAGTATTCTCTATTTTAAACTTGAGAATTAAGGAGAGAGTTGTTCTTAGAGAGAAGTCATCAAGTGAAAGCCTCTAAAAATACTGAAGGAACTGAAACAGGGATATAGGGCTTCAGTTAGAGAGGTATACCTGGGCATGTGTGATGTATGCATGTATGTGAATAAAGAGGGAGAAGGATGTGATACAGAATACAACTATAAATCAGGGTACCTGGGATATTTATAATCGTTATTCATTTACATATATTTTCTATGTAACATTGTATGATACATAAAGGCTTGAGCACAGGAAGGAAATACGTGAAATTGTGGAACTGTAATTCATAACTTACTTTGAAATTTGTTCTATAACTATTTGTTAAAATGTACTTTAAAATTTATTGCTTGTTTGTATGTTTTATTTCATAATAAAAAATGTTTAAAAAAAGGCTTTAGTACAGCACCAGACACACAGTGTATGCTACAAATAGGAGTTACTATTAAATACCATATAAATAGATTATATACAAATTATATAACAAACAAAAACAGTTACTGTTTACTGAGTTTACTATGTAGCACTCTCCTAAGAATTTTATATACATATTTCCAAGTCTATTACAGCCTATGAGATAAGTGGTATAGTCACATTTTTTTTGTTTTTATTAATTTAAAAATTTCTTTTTAAATACCAAAAAACACCAAACGCAAACATTCTTAGCTTTTGTTCATTTCATTCTACATATAATCAATCTCATCACAATAGTTGCATATTCATCATCATGATCATTTCTTGGAACATTTGCTTCTATTCAGAAAAAGAAAAAAAGAAAACAGAAAAAAGTTCATACATACCATACCCCTTACCCCTCCCTTTCACTGATCACTAGCACTTCAATCTAAACTCATTCTAACAGTTGTTCCCCCTAGTATTTATTTTTATTCCATACGTTTTACTCATCTGTTGATAAGGTAGATTAAAAAGAGCATCAGATACAAGGTTTTCACAATCACAGAGTCATTGTGAAAGCTACACCATTACACAATCATCTTCAAGAAACATGGTTACTGGAACACAGCTCTACATTTTCAGGCAGTTCCCTCCAGCCTCTCCATTACATCTTGACTAACAAAGTGGTATCTATTTAATGCATAAGAATAACCTCCAGGATAATCTCTCAACTCTATTTGGAGTCTCTCAGCCATTGACACTTTATTTTGTCTCATTTCACTCTTCCCCCTTTTGGTCGAGAAGGTTTTCTCAATCCCTTGATGCTGAGTCTCAGCTCATTCTAGGATTTCTGTCCCATGTTGCTAGGAAGGTCCACACCCCTGGGAGTCATGTCCCACATAGACAGGGGGAGGGTGGTAAATTTGCTTGTTGTGTTGGCTGGAGAGAGAGGCCACATCTGACCAACAGTAGAGGTTCTCTTGGGGGTGACTCTTAGGCCTAATTTTAAGTAGGCTTGACCTATCCTTTGTGGGGTTAAGTTTCATATGAACAAGCCCCAAGATTGGGTGATCAGCCTATAGCTTTGGTTGTCCTCACTGCTTGTGAAAATATCAAGACTTCAACTTGGGGAAGTTGAATTTTCTGCCTTTCTCACCATTCCCCGAAGGAGACTTTGCAAATACTTTTTTATTCACTCTGGGATTTACTGGGGCATCACTCTGGACAGACCAACAAAATCTCATGTCCTATTCAAGGTTCCATGTACTTATGGTGTTCAATTAAGCTGTCTACATAAGTTATATTAGGAAATGCACTAGACAAAATATAAAGTTTGTGCCAAATAAACATTTTTTGCTTTAGTCTCACACATAAGTTAAAATTTTAAAATATTAATTACCATCTATTTTCAGCACCCTACAGTAATGACATGCCTTTGTTCTTCCTCATGCAAAAACATTTTTTAAATTTGTACATTTAGTCACTATCATTGGTATAGTCACATTTTAAAGAAAAGGAGACTTTATTGAACTATCTAAGATCAAACAACTAATAAAAGACTGAGCCAATATGTGAACCTTATTTTGTTTTATACTCTGTGCCTCAGCTTCCTTAGCTGCTAAAGTCTACTTCTATTCTTCAATGCGTTACTGGATATGATATCAAGATATTTTAATAAGGTAAATATTCTGCATGAATATAAGATGATAGTAATGACATGAGCTTCCACCATACTGCTTACCTGTTTCCTAAAGCATTCGCTATTGTAAAAGAGTGTTCATTTCCATCACAGAGCTTACAAGTTGCATGAGGCAACAACACTCCATCAACATCTCTTTCCACTAAAACAATTCAGAAACACGAATTAGATGTAACTTGTAAACAACATATAATCTTCTATATAATTAAAAAATGTTTAATAAAACCCACTTGGAATTACTATTCTAACAATTCTTAAAACACCTTCTTTGCGTAAAAAAACACGTCAAGCACCTCCATAATAAATTACGGAAAAGTGAAACTTTCCCCATTCACACATAAAAGCACACAGAAACTAATTTTCCAAGTCATCATCATATTTGTTTCTCAAAAATGTCCTTACCTATATATTCCCACCACACTGAAAGATATCTAATCTTATAATTGCCATGTCTACTACTTAATGACTGATAATCATTTTCTTCAACCCTTGGTGTAATTGGCTGATTCAGGCATAAACACATTTGTGTTTTCAGAAAGCCTGAAAAAACCTACATACTACTGCTTTATAAAATCAGTTAAGTTTATCGTCCTATTAAAAAAGTGGTTTCACTTGAATCTATAACAGTGTAGGTTATAAACATCACAATAGAAAAATAAGCAAAGAATATAAACTGACAACTCACAAAAACAGAAATGTAATGGTCAAAGTGAACATATGAAATAATGGCCAACCTCACTAGTAATCAAAGATATGCATATTAAAATAAGATCAATTTTTTTTGCATAGCAAATCAAGCTTTTTTTAAAAAGAAAATTAATGTTGGCAAGGACTCAAGGAAATAGGTAATCTCATATCGCTAATAGGTTACAACCTTTTAGGAGAAGCAACTTGTATACAAATCTCAAACTTTAAAGTCATCTTTCAAATTTACTTCCAAAAATTTGTCTTAAGGAAATCATCAGAAATTTCCAAGACATGTAGAAAAAATAATTGCCTTATTCACAAAGAAATGCAAGTTAAAATGAGATACAATTTTTTATGTGTCAAATTGGGAAAAAAATTAAGAGAATATATATCAAGTATTACAGAGAATATAGGGAAGCAAGTATTTTCAGACAGCTGATGAGTTTTCTTCTGCAACTTAGAGGACTTCTGGTAGTAGCTACCAAAATTTAAAATTCACCTTACCCTACAACACTACAGTTTCATTTCTCAATACCTAACCTACAGAAATATTTGCATAGCTGTATAAAAAGGAGGTATAAGGATATTTATTGAACATCGTTTCTTAGAAAATCATGTGAATTTTTAAAATATCAGAATGGTGGTATATTCATGCTATGAAATACTGTTAAGTAGATGAAAAAGAATGAGGTAATCTAGATGTATTAATATACCATTAAATGAAAAGAGCAAGCTATAAAGGGTTATTTATGGTGTGAAAACAGTTACGAAAAAATACCACTTGTATTTTCTGTGGCTACATATGTATACTTGTACATTAAGAACAACAAAAAAAGATTTTCTGGAAAGACACACACACACACAACCGCCCCCCCTTCCAAAAAATAACAATAGCTTTGGGGTTGAGGGAACCATAAACAGAGAATCAACATTGGGGAAAAGAGTCAAAAAGGACTTATCCATGACGTTTTAAGTTTTTGCCAGGTGGTAAAATACAATTTTAATGAAAGTAGAAGTAAACAACTTGTTCTTTTTATAATCATCCCCAACTCAGTTAATGGCAATTACATTTGACCATTTTCTTAGGCCCTAGTTTTCTCTTTCCTTCTCATGCTCCATGTTAAAAAAATAATAATAAAATGAAGTGTTAAAAAATCCTGTCAGCTCTCCAAAACATATCCAGAAATTGAATTATTCTCTCTACTCCACAACTACCACCTTGGCCCAAGCCCTATCAGCTGTCACCTGAACTTTTACAACAGCTTTTTAACTGGAGACCTGATTCTATTCTCAATGTAGAAGTTAGAGTAAGAATTTTAAAATCTAAATGAGATCATGTCCCTCCTCTGTTTAAAGCTTTCCAATGGCCCTCCATTTCATCCAGGGTAATTTCCAAGGTCATTACCACAGCCTACCTAAGAGCCTGCATGATCTGCATTCCAGTACCCCCAACTTTTCAGACTCATATGCTTCTGCTTTCCTCCTCCTTTGCTTCAGATACACTGCAAATTCACTTTCTTTGAACATGCCAAATATGGTCCGTACCTCAAAACCTCTACACTTACTATTCCTTCTGCCTAGAATGATGTTCCCCAGTCATCCACATGGCTCTGTCTCTTACTTCCTTTAGGTCTTTGATCACCATTCCAGAGATGAGATGCCATCCATGATCATCCAGGCTAAATAATATTCTACTTTCTCTTCCCTTTAGTTTTTTTTCATAGCACTTACCATGACATAAACCTATTTATTTATTTTCTTTCTCTTGCCACTAGAATACATGTTCCTTGAGAGTTTGACTGACTACTATATCCTAGAGTCTAGAAGAGCATAAAGCAAGTTCTGAATAAAATTTAAAAAAATAAAGTAAGTAAGATTTAAAATCAAGAAGTTTCACATTAAAAGTAAGAGTTTCTGGTGTCTCCTAAAAAACAGGAAAATTTAATTTCATGGGATTTGTGTTAGTACATGCAGAAATCTGCTAGAGCTGAACTGGATGTAGCTACTACCCCTGACATCAGGCATGCCTTTTTGGTTAAATGATGCTTTAAAAATTCAGTTTATTTTTCATCATCAAACATTTGTGAATCAATAAATGAATAAGGATGTTGACATTAGTGCAAAAAATTTCAAGGATACAGGGATCCTTGCATAAAAATTCAAAAGCATTTCTGGAAAAATATAGGAGAAACTTAATTATGGTGACATTTAAGGAGTGGGGATAGGAGTGACATTAGGTGGGAAAGGACTATTACTTTCCACTTTACACCTATTTTACTATTTAAACTTCTAATCATATCTTGCATTATTTTGATTTTAGAAAGTAAATTTTTGAAGTTGATGTTAAAAATATACATACATAATTTAAGCAGTAAATCTATATGTGCAATTAAGGAACTATCTCTAAAATACACCATACTTGCATATGGAAAGGGAAAAAACAATTAACCTAGGTAAATTCCGGGAAATAAAACAGGTGGAAAGTATAGACTTTTACTTCTCATGAAATATTTGATAATTTTAATGATATACACTTACCATTTAAAAAAAAATTATTGACCTGATTTCCTAGGCATTTTCCTCTTATATCAGAAATAGGGAAGTGTTGGCAGAAGCTGTGCAAAAAGCAAAGTTAAAGCCTTTCTATCCACTTCACCATTCCCCACCAACCCCTTTTCCAAATCCACAGAAGAAATTAACAGCAGAAGCCCAAAACAGTCTAAGGGACTGCCACCATGGAGAATTTTTAAGCATGTTACAGCAACCTCTAAAATAAGAAATGCTATGTTTTCAAAGCTGCCATCAAATATAAGAGGCCACAGTTCAGAAAAAGCCAGAAAGAAAATGTTGCTTCCCCTTGTTTCTGACCCATAGATATTTACATTTCTGATATGTAAGGGACAAAGAATAAGAAGGTAAATGATAATTCCAATATACACAGCTAATACCAAGTGTACTTGTATTTACTCTTGATACAACTGCATTCCTTTAAACCTGCACTGTCCTCTTGTGGCTAATGAGAACCTGAAATGTGTTAGTCCAAACAGACTTCAAAGACTCAGTAAGAACAAAAGAATGAAAATATTTCATTAAGAAGTTTTTATATTGATTACATGTTAAAATGATAATATTTTGGCTAATATTGCCTTAAATAAAATATATTATTAAAAGTAACTTCACTTGCTTCTTTTTTTTTCATGTGTCTACAAGAAAATTTTAAATTACAAATATGTGGTCCACCTTATATTTCTACTGGATAGCACTACTTTAAATAAATGTCAACATTTTTGTCCTTAACGGTTTTTATTCCTTAAATTAAATGTTTTACCTTTCTCATCCTATAATCGTAAAATTTATAGTTGAAAGAAATAGCATATGATAAAGTACAATAAATTTCAAATTACCATCCAGCTCCTGAAATTTTTCATTCACCCCACCCCTGAGGAAACACCCCACTCACCAAATACTGTGAGAATAAGTCCATTTTTTCAATAGAGGCAATAGTACTCATAAAACTTAAAAATCAAAAGCTTTATTTTGGGAGTGCAAGGGTAGTTCAGTGGTAGAATTCTCACTTGCCAGGCAGGAGACCTGGGTTTGATTCCCAGCCTGTGTACTTTCAAAAAAAAGAACCAAAATAAAATGAAAATTCTAGAAACAGTGCTGCAATGATGGGATAGTTACATGGAAAAAGAATGAATTGTGACACCCACCATACAGTATACAAAAAAAATCAATGGATACATTATAATACAAATTTAACTTTTCAATTTCTTAAATATATAAATCAGTCAAGAGAAGGTTCCCTAGGCAAGTAAGGGTCTGATTATCCATAAGCCTGGTGCTATGAGGTAAAATCTATACGCTATTTCTCTGCCCTGGAGGCAAACTTATTTCCAGTTTTCTTGTGAATACTCTCAGAAACAGACTGTGCATATACAAGCACATATACATATATATATATATAACCTTTAAAAAAACATAAATGGTAGCATACCAAATACATTAAACTGCTGATAAATATTTGCGGATGAATAAATGTATTGTTTTATACCTCGTGCTTTTTTGTGCGTGTGTGTGCTTTTTTTTAACTTAATGATATATCTTGGATTTCTTTCCATAGGCACACTTATAGAGTTGCCTGATTACTTTGACATGCTGCACTCTATACTGGTATATGGATGTACCATAGTTGATTGAACCAATCAACTCTTGAGAGACTTTTATGCTGCTTCTAATCTTCTCTCTTAGGAATAATGCTGCACTAAAAAAATATGTAAACACTTCTCAGGCATAAATTTAAGTATTTGAGGAACAAGAAATTCATAGAAGAGGGCTTACTGGGCAGAGATGATCTATCTGCATTTCAAATTCTGATAAACTTGTCAATTTGCTCTCCATACAGGTTGAACTAATTTATAACAGCCTAATAACACATGAATGTCGGTTTCTCTGAATACTTGCAAACACACTGTCAAAGCTCATACCGTTTGAAAAATAAAATCTAATAGGTTAAAAATAAAATCTCATTTTTTTTTTCACAGGCGCAGGCACTGGGAATCAAACCCAGGTCTCTGGCATAGCAGGTGAGCTCTACCTGCTGAGCCACTATGGTCCACCCTCATTTTCTTTTAATGGTGAGGGTGAGCATTTTTTTCATGTTTAATTTTTTTTTCTTTGAACTTTATTTATGTTTTTTGGTCATTCAAAAAATTGATTAGTCATCTTGCTCTTATTTACTTAGGACCTTTCCTTAGCCTCCTGTCTGTTATATGTTTTATAAATTTTTCTCTAGTCTATACTCTGATTTGGTATTACTTATTATTTTTTTGCCATGTGGAATTTTCCTTATGTATATGTAGTAACATTTACCAAAACTTCCCCCTATAGCTTCTGGAGTTTTGGTCATACTTAGAAAGGCCTATTCCACACCAAGACCATAAAAATTTTTCCTATGTTTTGAGAACTCATATGGATTCATGTTTATTTAAGTATTTGATTCATCTGGAATTTATATTTCTCTAAAGAATAAGGTAGAAATCTAAAAATTTTTTCCCACTACAATTATTAATCAGTCTTTTCCCTAGTGACATGTCATTTTTATCATATACTAAATGCCCAAATGGGTTGGATCTATTTCTGATTCTTTGCTTTGAATTCCATCAATCAGTCTCTGTGTACTAGCTAAACATGCTATTCTAGTAGCTTTATAATATGCTTAATATTCCATTGTTTCCTTTTTCAGAATTTTCTGAAAAATGTATTTTTTTTGTATTTTTCCAAATAAACTTTAGAAATCAGTTTGGGCAGTCCCCAAAACAAACAAATAAGATCCTGTTATGATTTAGTAGGGTTCCTTTAATATAATAGACTGATATTGGAAGGGTTGACATCTTTATGATATTTAATATCCCCTTCTAAAGAGAATAAGGTGTATGTTTTCAGTTATTAAAACCTACTTTAGTATTCCTCAGCAGCATCTAAGGTTTTCTTCAATTAATTTTTTTTCTTTGTATGCTGTATAGCAGGGTCACATTTCATTCTTTTTCCATGTGAGTATCCCATTACTGCAGTACCATTTGTTGAATTTTTGTTTCTTTGTTTTCATTGATTTATTTGTTTGTTTCTTAAGTGCATGGGCTGGGAATTGAACCCGGGTCTCCCACATGACAAGCAAGAATTCTACCACTGAACTACACTTACACCTCCTCTTCAATAAATTTTGTCTTGCAAATTTTTATGCAATACTCAGTTCTGCCTTGGTATTTTCTGTTGTTGTTGCTACTGTAGATGAATCTTTTCTTCCATCACATTTTATAAATGATTTTGCTTGTTTACAGGAAGGCTATCTTTTTAATATTAATTTTATATCCAGGATCTTTTAGCCTTGGGTTTGCAAAATATACAATCAAATCATCAAAGCAAATAACTTTATCTTCCCCTTTCCCAAGGTTATATCACTTATTTCTTTCTCTTACCTAAGTACATAATTTACAAATTTTTCCTAATCCTGACATTAATAGGAATGCTCAACATTTTTCCCAACTAAGTATCATGTTGGCTTTTTGGGCTAAAACATATTTTATCATGTTAAAAAAGTATTCATCTAATCCTACGTTATTAAGAATTTTTTTTTAATCAGGCTGTTTCCATTCAAATTAATTATTTTTTCATTTAAACAGGTTTTTAAAATAAAGAAGTTATTCTGTTACTTCCCAATGCCTGCTGATTTTGAAGAATAAAAAATACTGTTAAATAATCAACAAGCAATTTCAATTAATGTCTTTATCAAAAACAGAAACAAAGATTCATCACTATTATTTCATAAAGAATCTATTTCTTACCTAAAATATGGCCAGCTGGACAGTGGCATTTTCCTTGTTCAGTTAAACCATGAGAGCAAGAGATGCAATTCCAGCCATCTTCAGTAACACCCTTCTAAATTAAATTAAAAAAAATTATTCTCGCCTTCTTAATTGATGACATAATTACAAAGAGCCACAAAATCATGCAATTTGCAGTGAATATTCAAATGCATCTTACATAAATGAGCTACATAAAAATTCCCTGGCTAGCCAATTTGTGCTTCTATTCTAAAATTAAGCTACACATAATTACTATGGACTGCCTACTATTAAAAGAGTAGTTCTGGATAAAAATTCTTTCTCTTCATGATTTTTAATTCAAATGATTCCCTCACCTTCACAGCTAATTTCATCATTTAATTTTTCTTTTTACAAAAATAAAACAACAAACATCAACATAATTTATTCAATGGCTAGCCAGCTAATAAATTAGTCTTATCTGTTACAAAATAAGTATTCTAGTTTTGAAAAATTCAAATACATTAGCTTTTTTCCAAACACATAAGCTTTAAAAAATTAATTTACAATTTAGAATGAGTGAATTTTATGGTATATAAATTATGCCTAGTGTTAAAAATTTATGAATTTGCTTTTTTGTATATATGCTATAGTTCACAATAAAAAAATTAATTCATGAGACTATTTTCTTTTGTCCATTAATGTTTTTTCAGTAAAATAAATTTTAATGAAATAAATTCATTTTTAAAATAAAAGCTTTTTTAAATAAAGTGTGATATCATTCAAAATGTATATACTATATTATATATATTATATTATACTATATGATTTAGTAATATCCTGAGGTAAAATAAATAATTATATATAAATAGATATATAACCAAAATTAATAGAGAACAATGGTAAAACAAAAGAATCCAACAAATTATTTTAAATTTTGGTGAAAAAAGTGGCTATATCAAAAAATGTTACTATACTTGATAGTACATTTAAAAGAATTATGGTAACTTAATATCACTGAAAATAAATCAGGTTTGGCACAATTTCATATTAGCAACTCTTTATCGTTGGTAACATATGGTTAATATTTCCAAAATTCAGAACTGACCAGAACTAACCATAAGTTAAGAAAACTGCTAACTTTATATTAAAATTTTTTTTATATGGGCAGTAAGAAGAAACATTCCTGTAAAAGTCAAAATGGACACACACAGTCTCCTCTTTATCCAAAATGATAAGAAAATGTATTTTTGCTAATTGAGGACTATCATATATAGTAGCCATTAATTTACCAATTTTCCAAGGATTAGAATTAATAAAATTACCAACAAAACACCAATGGAAGATTTTCGGGCCAAGATGGCGGCTTAGCAATGCACACATTTTAGTTTGTGCTCCAGAACAACTACTAAATAACCAAAAACAGTACAGAACAGTTCCTGGGGCCACGTCAGTGACGGGACACACAGCATACCCCAGTCTGGACCAGCTGGATGGGCTGCAGTCTCCCCCAGAATTGTGAGTTCCCCAAGCCATGGTGGCCGGTGCCCCTCCCCCACAGGCTGCTTCTGAGAGGGAAAGGAAAGAGACTTTAACAGCAGCAGGTGCTGAACCCAACCAAACACCAATTGTGGCATTAATTAACAAATTCTGACTACTAAAAATAGGCCCGCAGCTCAGGTGAACCTGGTCAAAGTGGAGGTCGCTCATTACTGCACCAGAGCCAAGGGGGCACGGCTGACGGAAAAAGAAAAAAAAAAGAAAACAGAGGTTTTTGTGGCTGTGTTTCTACAAAGGCTTCACTGCCTTTGGATACAGCAGCAGGGCTCCTCAGGCTGCAACTGCCCCAGGCATAGGCAGAAACAAGCTCGGCTGAGGATTTGTCTGGAGCCTGTGCCTTCCCCAGGGGAGGGGTGAAGCCCAACTCAGGGGGAATACCTCCCTCAAGGAATTCAGGCACCAGGGCTTGGTAATTTGAAGCCATTATAACCAGCCTACAACCTCTCCTGTCTCCACCACACCCCCAGCAGGGAAAGTCTGCCAAAGTTAAAGGTGCCGCATTATCTTAAGCTCGTGGGACCTGTAGGCAGACAAGCACCACATACTGGGCAGGATAAGAAAAACAGAGACCAGAGACTTCACAGGAAAGTCTTTCAACCTGCTGGGTCTCACCCTCAGGGAAAACCGAAACAGGTGACTCTTTCCTCCTGATAGGAGGCCAGTTTGGTATGGGAAAATCCGGCTGGGTCTATAATACCTAAGTAGACCCTCCTAAGTGTGTGGGGAGGGGAAGGCACCATACAGGCAGGGCAAGAAACAAGAAAACAGGAACTGAAAAATTCTCCTCTGTTAAACAAAACCTAAGCTAGAGGTCCAGAAAAAGCTGAACTGAATGTCAAAGAACAGATAGACAACAAATTCATCCAGCAAGAAAGCCCTAGGTTAAAGAAGTGAAAGCAATCTCCAGAATAAACTAATTAAGGTAATTAAATGCCTAGATGCCAGCAAAAAATAACAAATCACACTAGGAAAATTGAAGATATGGCCCAGTCAAAGGAACAAACCAACAATTCAAATGACATACAGGAGCTGAAACAATTAATTCAGAATGTACGAACAGACATGGAAAACCTCATGAAAAACCAAATCAATGAATTGAGGGAGGATATAAAGAAGGCAAGGAATGAACAAAAAGAAGAAATCGAAAGTCTGAAAAAACAAATCACAGAACTTATGGGAATGAAAGGCACGGTAGGGGAGATGAAAAAAACAATGGAAACCTACAATGGTAGATTTCAAGAGGGAGAACATAGGATTAGTGAACTGGAGGACAGAACATCTGAAATCTGATAAGGAAAAGAAAATAAAGGGAAAAAAATGGAAAAATATGAGCAGGGACTCAGGGAACTGAATAACAATATGAAGCACACGAATATACGTGTTGTGGGTGTCCCAGAAGGAGAAGAGAAGGGAAAAGGAGGAGAAAAACTAATGGAGCAAATTATCACTGAAAATTTCCCAACTCTTATGAAAGACTTAAAATAACAGATCCAAGAAGTGCAGCGTAACCCAAAGACAAGAGATCCAGATAGATATACTCCAAGACGTTTACTAATCAGAATGTCAGAGGTCAAAGAGAAAGAGAGAATCTTGAAAGCAGCAAGAGAAAAGCAACTCATCACATACAAGGGAAACCCAATAAGACTATGCGCAGATCTCTCAGCAGAAACCATGGAGGCGAGAAGACAGTGGGACGAAATATTTAAATAATTAAAAGAGAAAAACTGCCAACCAAGAATTCTAATCCAGCAAAACTGCTCTTCAAAAATGAGGGAAAAATTAAAACATTTTCAGACAAAAAATCACTGAGAGAATTTGTGACCAAGAGACCAGCTCTGCAAGAAATACTAAAGGGAACACTAGAGACAGATATGAAAAGACAGAAGAGAGAGGTGTGGAGAAGAGTGTAGAAAGGAAGACTATGAGCAAAGGTAAAAAGAAGGAAAATTAGATATGACATATAAAAGCCAGAAGGCAAAATAGTAGAAGTACTACCTGTACAGTAATAACACTAAATGTTAATGGATTAAACTTCCCAATCAAAAGACACAGACGGGCAGAATGGATTGAAAAACAGGACCCATCTATATGCTGTTTCTACTCAAAGGACATGAAGGCAAGGACACAAATAGACATTTGCACACCAATGTTTATAGCAGCATTATTTACAATTACCAAGAGATGGAAACAGCCAAAATGTCCATCAACACACAGGTGGCTAAACAAACTGTGGTATATACATACAATGGAAAATTATACAGTTGTAACACAGAATAAAGTTATGAAGTATGTAACAACATGGATGGACCTTAAGGACATTATGCTGAGTGAGATTAGCCAAAAACAAAAGGACAAATACTGTATGGTCTCACTGATATGAACTGACATTACTGAACAAACTTGGAGTATTTCATTGGTAATAGAATGAAATACTGGTAACAGGAGATAGAAATAGGGTAAGATATTGGATAATTGGAGCTGAAGGAATACAGATTGTACAACAGGACTGAATATAAAAACTCAGAAATGGACAGCACAATACTACCTAACTATAATACAATTATGTTAAAACACTGAATGAAGCTGAATGTGAGAATGATAGAGGGAGGAGGGCTGGAGGCATAAATGAAATCACAAAGAAAAATAGATGATAAAGATTGAGATGGTATAATCTAGGAATCCCTAGCGTGTATAATGATAGTGACTAAATGTACAAATTTTAAAAATGTTTTTGCATGAGGAAGAACAAAGGAATGTCATTACTGCAGGGTGCTGAAAATTGATGGTAATTAATATTTTAAAATTTCAACTTATGCGTGAGACTAAAGCAAAAAATATTTATTTGGTATAAAATTTATATTTTGACTACTTCATCTCCTATTATAACTTATGTAGATAGTTGGTTGAACAACATAAGTACATGGAACCTTGAGTAGGACATGAGATTTTGTTGGTTTGTCCAGAGTGATACTCCGATGAATCCCAGAGTGATTTGATCAGGGAGTGGAAAAGTATTTGCAAAGTCCCCTTCAGGGAATGGTGAGAATGGGGGAAAATTCAACCTCCCCAAGTTGAATTCTTGATATTCTCACAAGCAGTGTGGACAACCAAAGCTATAGGCTGATCCCCCAGTCTTGGGGGTTGTTCATATGAAACTTAACCCCACAAAGGATAGATTAAGCCTACTTAAAATTAGGCCCAAGAGTCACCCCCAAGAGAGCTTCTTTTGTTGCTCAGATGTGGCCTCTCTCTCCACCCAACACAACAAGCAAACTCACCACTCTCCCCCTGTCTATGTGGGACATGACTCCCAGGAGTGTGGACCTTCCTGGCAACGTGGGACAGAAATCCTAGAATGAGCTGAGACTCAGGATCAAGGGATTGAGAAAACCTTCTCGACCAAAAGGGGGAAGAGTGAAAGGAGACAAAGTCTCAATGACTGAGAGATTCCAAACAGAGTCGAGAGGCTTTCTTGGAGGTTATTCTTATGCATTAATTAGCTATCACCTTGTTATTCAAGATGTAATGGAGAGGCTGGAGGGAACTGCCTGAAAATGTAGAGGTGTGTTCCAGTAGCCATGTTTCTTGAGGACGATTGAATAATGATACAGCTGTAACAATGTGACTGTGTGATTGTGAAAACCTTGTGTCTGATGCTCCTTTTATGTACCTTGTCAACAGACCAGCAGAACATATGGAATAAAAATAAATAATAGGGGGAACAAATGTTAAAATAAATTTAGTTTGAAATGCTAGTGATCAACGAAAGCAAGGGGTATGGGGTATGATAGGTATAATCTTTTTTTTTTCTTTCCTGTGTTCGTTTTATTTCTTTTTCTATTGTCTCTTTGTTTCTTTTTCTGAATTAATTCAAATGTTCTAAGAACTGATGAATATGCAACTAGGTGATGATACTGTGAATTACTGATTATGTATGTTGTTTTATTGTTTCTTTTTTTTAATTAATAAATAAATTTTTAAAAAAGGAAACAAGTGAAATTAACAACAACAACAAAAAGATGTAATGGAGAGGCTGGAGGGAACTGCCTGAAAATGCAGAGCTGTGTTCCAGTAGCCATGTTTCTTGAGGATGATTGTAAAATGATATAGCTTTCACAATGTGACAGTGTGATTGTGAAAACCTTGTGTCTAATACTCCTTTTATCTACCTTGTCAACAGATGAGTAGAACATATGGAATAAAATTAAATAATGAGGGGAATAAATGTTAAAATAAATTTAGTTTGAAATGCTAGTGATCAATGAAAGGGAGGGGTAAGGGGTATGGTATGTATAATTTTTTTTTCTGTTTTCGTTTATTTCTTTTTCTGTTGTCTTTTATTTCTTTTTCTGAATTGATGCAAATGTTCAAAGAAATAATCATGATGATGAATATGCATGTAATGATATTGTGAATTACTGATTATATATGTAGAACAGAATGATTATATATTAAGAATGTTTGTGTTTCTTTGTTGTCTTTTTTTATTTAAAATTAATAAAAAATTTTTAAAAAAATAGCAATGGACTTTTTTAACTTATTTATTAATGCAACTGGCATTTCATGAACTTATCACATTTTAGATATCATTATGAATATCAATTATAATATAGAACTGTTGACAAATAGATCTAAGGGCTGTACTAAATCTGTTTCAACCAGAGGAAACCACGCCCCAAACTAAATTGCTTACATGATGAGATCCTTTATATTAACTTCTATATATGCATCATTCATCTGTTTCCCTACAGGGAAAAAAATAAAGGCAATTTTTCACAGCTTTATGGTTTTCTCGATTTCAGATTTAAAAACTAAAGAAGTACATTTGTTTTCTCCAAGTTTGCAAAAAATTTCACTGACCTCCCCAAATTTACTCTGGTAAAAAAAAGCTAGTTTAATACTTTTGAAGTATGCAGGGAAATTTTAAATTAACAATTAATTGTAGTTTAAAAATGAATTACTTTATTATTTTTTACAATAAAATTATTTTAAAATAAAATTCCATACCTTGTCTTCTGGGCACTTTTTACAAATAATGGTAGATCCTCCATTATTAGAGATCATTTGAAATCCTGGCAGACACACACATGAAATTCCTTAAAGAGAAAAGAGTCATTTTTGCCTCTGGTAAATAGAAGTAAAACTCCATGATAGGAAAACTTTAATAACTCTTAAAATCTTGAGAAGTAGTATAGTGGTTAAGAGCAAGGCACCTAACAGGACTGACTGTAAAAATTCAGAAATGGATAGCATAATACTACCTAACTGTAATACAATAATGTTAGAACACTGAATGAAGCTGAATGGGAGAATGATAGAGGGAGGAGGCTTGGGGGCACAAATGAAATCAGAAGGAAAGATAGACAATAAAGACTGAGATGGTATAATCTAGGAATGCCTAGAGTGTATAATGATAGTGACTAAATATGCAAATTTAAAAACGTTTCTGCATAAGGAAGAACAAAGGAATGTCAATAATGCAGGGTGTTGAAAATAGATGGTAATTAATATTTTAAAACTTTAACGTATGTGTGAGACAAACAAAAAATGCTTATTTGGTCAAAATTTATATTTTGACTAGTGCATTTCCTAACATAATTTATGTGGACAGCTTAATTGAACACCATAGTACTTGAAACCTTGTGTAGGGCATGAGATTCTGTAGGTATGTCCAGAGTGATGTCCACATAAATTCCGAGTCCCCTAGGGGGAATGGTGAGAAAGGAGGAAAATTCAACTTCCCCAAGTGGAGATTCTTGATATTCTCACAGGCAGTGTGGAGAGCCAAAGCAATACGCGAGCCTCCAATCTTGGGGGTTGTTCATATGAAACTTAACCCCACAAAGGATAGGCTAAACTTACTTAAAATTAGGCCCAAGAGAGCCTCTTTTGTTATTCAGATGAGGCCTCTCTCTCTTGGCTGACAGGGCAAGCAAATTCAGTGCCCTCCTCCCTCTATGTGGGACATGACTCCCAGGGGTGTGGACTTTCCTGGCAACATGGGACAGAAATCCTAGAATGAGCTGGAACTCAGCATCAATGGATTGAGAAAATCTTCTCCACCAAAAGAAGGAAGAGTAAAAAGAAACAAAATAAAGTGTCAGTGGCTGAGATATTCCTAACAGATTCGAGAGGTTATCCTGGAGGTTATTCTTAAGCATCAAATAGATATCACCTGTTTAGTTAAGATGCACTGGCAAGACTAGAGGGAACTGCCTGGAAATGTGGAGCTGTGCTCCTGTGGCCATGTTTCTTGAAGATAATTGTATGATGATATGGCTGTCGCAGTGTGACCGTGTGGTTGTGAGAGCCTTGTGTCTGATTCTCCTTTTGTCTACCTTATCGACGTACAAGTAAAACACATGGATTAAAAATAAATAAATAATAAGGGGAAAAAACGTTAAAGTAAATTTAGTAGATTGAAATGCTGGTGATAGGTGAAGGGGAGGGGTAAGGGGTATGGTATGTATGAATTTTTTTTGTTTTCTTTTTATTGCTTTTTCTGAATTGATGCAGATGTTCTAAAATATTATCATGATGAATATACAACTATGTGATGATAGTGTGAGTTATTGACTAACAAGAACAGAATGATCATATGATAAGAATGTTTGTGTTTGTATGTGGTTATGTATCATAAATAAAAAATAAATAATTAAAAAAAAGATATTAGTTCCTTTCCTTCCAAGCAAAAAAAAAAAAAGACCGAGGCCACTGGAACCAATACTGCATGGGTTCAAGTCCAGAAAAATACTCCTTAGGTTATAATCTTAGTGCTGCTACTTAATTTCTTTGCGCCTCAGCTTCTTCTTTGGCAAAATGGGGTAGTATTAGTACCTACCTCAAAGGGTCAGAATGAGTATTAAAGTAGTTATTAGATGTAAAGGGTTTTAACAGGGTTGAGCATACAGTGGGTATTATGTTTGCTACCAATTTAAGGACCAGCATAATTAAACTATAAATAAAATTACTGATTAACTTCTGTGGGTAACTTTACATTTCCATGTCACCCATCCATATACATAGATTGAATGAATTCAAATTTACTTTGTCAAAACAAAACCTTATTAAGAAAGTTACCTTGATTCAAAAAACTCATGGAATCACTGTTTCCCTCAACTTGGATATGTAGTGAACATTATAAACACTACTCAACTTGCTGAATAGGTAGGTGTAGCATCCTATAAGGGCAGTAAGTGAAAACAGCACCCATAGGAGTCTCTGTAGTACAATGCATGCAATATCTACATTTGTAATAAGCTAATGCCTTACACCTTTAGAGTCTCTTAAATGCTTTCTCATTCATGCTTCCTTACCTGAGTGTCCTGACCCATCTTGTTCAATGATCCAAGTGAAAATATATCAAATTTGAAGATGACAGAAGTACCATCTTAATACCATGGTGTGCTAGTTTGAAAGTGTGTACCCCAGAAAAGCCATATCCTTTAATCCTGATTCAATATTGTAAACCTTTGGTTAGATTGTTACCACGAAGACTGACCCCCTCAATTGTGGGTGTGGCCTTTTGATTGGATGGAGATGTGACTCTGCCCTTTCAAGGTGGGTGTTGATTAATTTACAACAGTCCCTTAAAAGGGAAAACATTTTAGAGAAACCTTAGATGCTGAGCATGGACAACAGCTGCTTCAGAGACAACACAGTTATGTGAGAGCCAACATGAGACCCAGATGTTTGGAGATACAGAAAGAAAATGCCACCTGGGAAGCTGTTTGAAACCAGAAGCCAAAGAGCCCAACAGATCCAACCACATTCCTTCCCAGCCTACAGAGGTGTTTTGGACACATCCACCCTTCTTGAGGCAAGGTATATTTCTCAAGACACCTTAGTTTGGACATTTTCATGGCCTTAGAACTGTAGACTTGTAAGTTAATAAATTCCCTTTATAAAAGCCGTTTAATTTCTGTTATATAGCATTCCAGCAGCTTTAGCAAACCAATACACATGGATAACCAAATCAAGATAAAATATTTTAGAATTTAGAATATGGGAGAAGATTTATGGAACAATGTCCATGAGATAAACTAAGACAAATGATGGAAGTTTCAGAAGACAAAAAATGAATTAGCTTAATCTAAAGAGATATTAAAGAGCAACTAGTATTACTCAACAATAGAAAGGGCTAAATCCTAATGAAATTTAAATTAAGGACACACTGTATGGTGGAAATATGTAGTTCCAGACTGAGGACAAATAGACACGAGTTCTTCCATTCTCCAATTTAGGTTGCAAAGAAGATATTACAACCTCTTCAGAAGGTCTTCAATTTACTTATCTGTAAAACGGGGAAACTGGATCTGATCATAGTCAAAATCCCTTCCAGCCCTAAATTCTGGGATTTGAAAAGTAAGATAAACGGCTGTCAAAGATTACAGTTGCAAAATGTGTATCTCCTGTCAAACCTTCTTGTCATCTACTCCTCTGCGTCTCACCTTCTCTATTCTTCTCTCTCGGCTGCTTTCCAGGTGCTATCTAAAGACCTCCGGATGAGGAGTGAGGCACTAGTGCCGAAAATTGAATAACCAGAACTGTTCCCGGGGTAGCGGACTCCGGGTTCCCCAAATTCATTAGCAATCCTCCAAGGAAACAGTCCCCTCAGTCGTCGGCGGTTAACTTTTCTGATATATTCTTCCCGCCGATTAAAAAAAAGGGGGGGCGGGGGGGGGGGCATTTCAACGACGCCGGGATTAAGAACAGCACCAAGGAGGAAGGGTTACTTTTGCCGGAACTCATCCCAAAAGGTCTCACCTCGGACGTCCCGCCTCTGATTGGCTCCACACGGGACACAGGAAAGCGCGGTGATATCGAAGTACTGATTGTGGCCGCAAGTATCCGGCTGCCGGAAGGGGAAAGAGAAGGTCTGGGCTTGCAAGACGCGCGGAAGGACCAAAAGGAGAAACGCAGTCACAGCGATCGAAGACAAAGCGGACCAAACCGCCATTGCCAACCCGGCCCCACAGCTGCCCGTCGCCATGGTGCCGATACCTGAAGCAGTCCACTCCTCTGCACCCCATCAGGCTCTGCGACGAATCCGCGATGCTGATTGGACAACTTCCCCGTCACACCTCCCCATCCCCGCCTCGGATTTTGGATTAGTTTCGTGGCCTGGTTGCTAGGTTACCAAACGTAGCCGGCGGGTATGGAAAACCTTGGGTTAGAATCAGGCTCCCCCTAGAGCCTGAAGGGCTCGAAGTCTTATAATAGAGTATGTTGTTTCAAACTCTGAGAAGCGACTCATTCGATTTAGGGGGTCGGGAAATAGAACGAGAATGATAATATCTGATTGCATTACATAAATTAAGGGGAAGTAAGTATTGTTTCCCGATAATGTTGTTAAATGATATTTCCATCAGAATGTATCCACACTAAGCAAATTTCACGTCAAAGAAGATATTCCAATGTGTATTTGGTTCTGTGGATAACATTTTAAAAGTATGCAATGTTGGAGCATTACTATGGCTCAAGCACTAAGAAAAGAATCTTTCCTGCCAGACGTTTTTCTACTTCCCTTGTTTTAAGAATAGGAAATCATGTAAATAAAATGAGATCATCTTTTTTACACCACTTGTTAATAAATACAAGAAAAACCTAATTTAAAAAAAAATCAAATGTACACATATATGAATGTTGTCTTTCAAAGTAGTCATCCTTGGAGGCTGTTAACCCCAAAACATTTTGGAATTACTTTCAGAGCCAATTTATGGATAGCAAAAGAAAAACTAATTTCCTTATACTTAAGTCTCATTTTTGTTTTTGTTGCTTCTAATTTGACAGTTATATTTTGTCTCTTTCCTCCAGTCAAATCACCTGGCATATTTTTAAGCTGCTTTATCCATCAATAGTACCTAGAAATGACTTTGGGCTTAAAAAAAAATTCATAATAATAAAAATGATGATTTGTCACTAGTTAAGGATTCTCAGTTCATGTGGAAAATACATCTAGGAAAGTTAATAACTTTAATCATTAACCACCATTAGGCCTACTTTTCCTCAATGTGGCCTTTCCCAAAAGACCAGCATTCACCCACTCACTAATCTCTATGACATAGCAGTTATGTGTTTTGAAAAACTGTTTCTAAAGAAGTCTAAATATATTTTTGAGTAATTACTGGGTTATTTGAAGTGTCTAATTTGAAGTGGAAATCAGTTATCTGAATACAACTTAAAAAATATTTGGCCATGTAAATATTAATGGGGACTCAGGTAGGGTATGGTCAAAATAGGTGGGATTAATTTGCAAACGTTTGCTACGGGTGAGTTTCAAATCTAGTCTTCCTTGATGAAGTATATATTCTTATATGCTTTGTGGAAGTGATTAGGACACTAATATTTACTCCTTGTCTTCTGTATAATGAAAGCCATAGAAGAGCTCCTCCATTTATTGATAGCGTTCTTTGTGTCCCACACTGTGCACTTTGCACTTGACACCGTTAAGCTTAACAATTCTTAACAAGCTTTGAGGGAGAACTACCCCCATTTTACAAAAAAGGAAAGTAAAGATCAAAAAAGTTAAGTAACTTGTCTCACTGTTTTAGGAAAGGATGAAATGAGGGTTTATCTCCAGCTGGCCAATCCAAAACCTGTATTTACACTGTATTAAGTGGCTTCTTTATGGAATAAAGATGTTTTGGCATATTCTACACATGGAACAAACCTATTATCTTTAGCTAACAAGGTGATATGGTGTTTATATATCACAGACAGCGGTACTATGATTGTTTAAGACCTATGGGCACTGCATCTACCAAACCACCCTTGAGCTAAACAGAAAGCTTATCTGTAGTAGAAGGATTTGAAATAGACAAAGAGTTACGTTTGAGATAACTGTAGATACGATGGGTTCAGCTCTGCAAAGGATGGCAGAAAAGAATGTTAGCTAAAATTATTAAGCATAAGGTAGGACTGTATTGTTAGGGATATTTTGTTACAAGTAATACAAGATGAGGTAGCTTAATCCAGTTCACAATGGCTTAAACAAAAAAAGTTAAGACATGAAAGAGTTATACATGAAAGTGGATGACAGTAAGAGAACATGTTTTAATGACAACTGAGGAAGAAAAAAAGAAAGTGAGAGAGTGGGGCTCAAAGAGAATAAAGAGAAAATGCTTATGAATACTTATTAGTCAGATACTACACTGTGCTGTACCTGCATTATCAAATTTGATCCACTCAACAACAATATGAAACATGTACTGCCAGCCTCACCTTTTTATAGATGATTAAACAGAGACACAAAAAGATTTTTAAAACTTACCTAAGTACATGGTTCACAATTTACAGACACAAACTTCGAATTCTGGCCGGTTAGCTCTGTGGACGGCTTAACCACAGTGCTGTGCCTCCTCACAGCACGCACTGCAAAGAGGTCTGGGAGATTGAGGATGATAAAAAGGGTTTTGGAATTAGCAATTAGGGGATTATTTGTTGTCTTTTAGAGTGTACTTTTGTTACAGTGATGGACGAGGAAGCAAGCTTTAGAACAACAGTGAGTATTTTGAGAAGTTTGACATTGAAAAAAAGGCAAGAAAGGGGACCGTGCTAAAAGAGTTTTAAATTTTGTTTGGGTGTTTTTTTAGGATAAAGGGAATATGGATATGAATGGGAAAGAAAGTAGTGGTAAAGAAGAGATTCAAAACTGAGAGGAAAAATTGACTTTCTCTTGGGCAGGAAGGGGTCAAGGACATGGATGGAAGAAAGTGAGGAGGACCATTTTAGGAGAAGAAAGTCATTCTGTCTCACAGTCTGGAATAAAAGAAGAGAGATGAGTGAAGCCATAAAGAAATCCTGGTCTGGGAAGGGGAGAAATCAAACAAGATCAGTTTTCTCAGTAAAACACATGGGAGTCCTGAGAAAAGTAAGAAATATTTTGGAAAGACAGAGTGGGTAACTGGAAAATTGCCAATAAGTCTAGAATTTGCCTGCAGGGTTATATCATGATGAATGAAAGCAGATAGAGGATGGGCTAGGGAAGAACTAGGGTGGAGGTGAACAGTTTGTGGAAATTAGTGTGGATTGGTTATGTTGAATGTGAGTTGGCTACTCGGTAGAGAGTTATAGCAGATAGATGAATGGAAGTTTATCACTTGATAGGCCGAAAATAGAAATGGGATTCATCAGTGGGCGTTCCAAAGACTATTGTGTTTATTCCTAACTCATTTTGAGTTAGGAGAGGCATAAGTTAGGAGAGCCTAGATGTAGCCACATCCTTGGCAGGGAATTCAATCATTTTGCAAACACTTATCACTTCTATGATCCAGATAGTTGTCAGGGACAAGGGCTGTGAATGCATGGTGCTTTCTCTCAGGGGGTCTCACAGTCTGTAGGGAAGCAGACTGTAGAAACAAATGATTACAATGTGTTGTGATAACTGCTCTAATTGAGACTACTAAAATGGAGGTTGGGATTAATCCTGCATAGGGTGTGCAAGGGATAACAGAGGAAGAAATATTGTAAATTTGGGAGGGTGGGGTGAGGAGGAAAGGACTTTAATAAGAAACCAAAACAAGCAGAGGGAGCCAAAGTACAAACTGCCCATACCTCATAGGGGGACCACCCTGATCCTGATGTGTGTCCCCTCACCGCCCTTCGGGCCCCCAGTGGAGCCCAAGACCTGGAGCTTCCATCTCAGGTTCCTCCTCAGCTGGTGCAGGTCTTTCTGTGACTCTAGTTCCTCAAAGGCCAGCAGCAGAAGCTGGTAGCCCATTAGACCCAGGTGCCATTCCCTCAGAGGCAGGAGCCCAACAGCACCCTGCATCCCAGCAGAAAGGCCAGCGTCCCAAAGCATCAGCATCACCCTTTGTGCAGGATCTCGAGTCATGGGCTTGGAGGCAGCCTGGCCCTGAGGAGGCCTAAGAGAGCAGGCACACAGGAGGAAAACAAGTACCTGCATGTCCCTGAGGTGCAGAATATATATGGGCTGTGACAGGAGATGAGGTTGGAAAGGTAGGCAAGATTAAAAATGAAAACTCTTGAATGCCTATATTTGCCTACTATGGTTTGAAGCTTGTTAAGACTTTAAGCTAAGGAATAACGTGATCAGATTTGCAATTTAGAAAATGTTATCCTGAGACAAAGTATATGGAAAACTCTAGAGTTACAGACCAATTGGACTGCTAAAGCAGAAATCCAGAATCTAAATTAGGGCAATGAAAGAAGCGAGAGGTAGGAGAGGATGAATGAAAGAGCTATTGAAGTGGGAGAATCATGAGAACTTTATAGCTTGGATATAGGAAATAAAGAAACAGAAATAGTCCAGCATAACTCCCAAGTTTCTGATTTAGTTGGCTTTGTTGATGGTTGTGAAACTAAGGGAAGATAGAAGATGCCTGGAGTAGATCAATGCTACTTGAGAAAACCTTATTTGAATAGATTACAGAAAAAATAAAAACAGGTTGCAACTAAAGATATGAAAATTATTTAAAACGTTAGTTGTAGCAGGAACCATGATGATAATTAAAATAAATGATAGTAATTGCTGGTTTTCTATGACCCAGGCAGTGTAATATCTCATTTGATCCTAAGTTGTGATTAGCTAAATCACAGTTGCCAGATTCGGCTTCCTAGGTTCTTGGCCATGCCGCAAGAAAGAATTCAAGGGCACAGCCCAAAGAGTTAAGCAGGCAGAAAATTTATTGAGTACATGCAGAAAAGGAGAATGCAGACACTTTTACAAAAAAAGAGGGGTGAGAGGCGAGAGGCCCCCGCAATGTGAGGCAATCTACTTTTATAGGTTAGCTTTACTTACTCCCCCTTCCCCTCTTTGTTTAGGCCTCTTTCTCCTACCCACCCTTCTCTCCAGGGTGGTGCATTTAGGTAGTTGACTCCACCCTTCTCTGTAGATGACTTACTCAGGTAGAGGTCATATGGCTCCAGGTGCTGCTTATTGCTGTTCTCAGAGATATCTTCCACCTTGAAGCCTGACTGCTTTTTAGAGTTTTCCCGGTGCTTAGCCAGCTACCACCCTAATTCTAACTCTACCTCATTTCCCCCTTAGAGGTTTCCTAGCTCCCTTACTCTTAAGAGAATTTGGGCCAATGGTCCATCTTTTATAGCTGCTTCAAGCTGTCAGTGGGGTTACAGGCCCTACATGTGTTAGCATAAAAGTCTCTGGCTATGCTATTGAGAGTGGCTGGTTGCGTGTGGGGAACAGGCATGTAGCCTCTGGTGAGGAAAAGTTTGTTGTGAAAGGCTTTTAATATGGAAGAAACAAACTGGGTGAGAAATTGTATACATGGTCTGAACAGAAGCAGGAGCAAGATGGAGCTCAGAGTATTTAGAGTTTTTAGGAAAATTATTGGTTGGGGCTTGTCCTAATGTGGCAGTATGCAATTTCTGGCTGAAATTTGCATAATAAAAATGTCTAGAATGACTTCTCAACTCTATTTGAAATTTCTTAGCCACTGGAATTTCATTTTTCTTTTTTTGGTCAATTAATTCTATAACACAGGGTCAGACTTTCTTTAGAAGTGTTGCCTCATGTTATTAGGGAGACTTACATCCCTGGAAGTCATGTGCCATGTAAGGGAGAAGGTAGTGAGTTTATTTGCAGTTTGGCTTAAAGAGAGAGACTACATCTGAGCAATAAAAGAGGATCTCAGGGGGTGAGTTATAGGCATTAGTTATAAGTAGGCTTAACTTTGCTATTATAGAAATAAATCATATAAGGGAAAGCCTCAAGATCAAGGGCTTGGCTTATTAAATACAGGTCCCTTATTACACAGGAGAATAGCAAGAATTCCCTAAGTGGGGAAGTTAAATAATTTGCTTCACATTTTTCTCTAGTTCTTTAAGGGACTTTGCAAATACTTTTCTTAATTTTCTGATTAAGATTTTATTCTTTATTCTAGGTTCCATGTTGAATAAATCTGAATTAAGTTGTTTTTAATGATTTGTAAATTTTCCTATCATGCAGATCAGTATCAGGATATAACATGGACAGTGAGAACATTGTTAAGTTTTTAGGAATCTTATAAATTTTTAAATATATGAGTAATATTTAACTTAGATAAATTTACTTAACAAAAGGATAGAAAATCTCTCTTAGTTGTTATATTTAATATGATTTTAACCCCTCAGTTTCACAAGATGAAAGAACAAATCTTTTGCAACAGTTCTTTTAAGAGTAAGAAAACTTCTCTTTTGAAATAAAGGATGATAAGGTTAGTATAAACATTTAGATAGAATATTCAGATGGTTAAGGGAGCAACATTAATTATGACAAGACATATTTTCAAAAGCCCTCTATAACTCTTTATATCTAGGGCTTGTAGTCAGCAGTGATTATAAACAAAACCTACTTTCTCAAGTTTTCATTTTGAGAAAATTTTCACAACTTTCTACATCCATCCAGGGTTTGTAGTCAGCAATGACGACAAAATTCACTTGCTTAAACCTTCTGCATCTTTCCATACCCATCCAGGACTGATAGCAATGCCCTACAACAAACAAAATATACTTTCACAAACTTTCTATAACTTTCTATATCCATCTAGGGCTTGTAGTCAGCACTAACTTCAAATAAGATCCACTTTCATACTTGGAATATATCAGACTGTGCTTTGAGGCAACTGGAGGTTAGTAAGGTCTACTGCTAAACCATCCTTAAAGATATGGGGTCTATTTTGAAACCCCTGGGGCAGCATTGTCTAAGTGAATAGGGCAGAAATCTTATTCTTATGTCCTTGGCATTCAAAAGCAAGTAGATATTGAGAGCCAGGGTGAAGAGGAATACAAAAAAGGCATTTGTAAGATCTAGGACTGGAAATTTGAATGCAGAGAGTGGCTACTCATGGGCTAGCCCTGGGATGCCTTCATCCCATACAGACAGGTTTATTTGCTTCAGGATCTCTTTTGGGATGTTAGGAGGCCTTGATCTAGTAGGGATCTCAGGGCAAACAAGAGGTAAACACTTGCTGGGTTTGCTAGTCTTAAAGTGGTCTCCAGGGAGTGAAGAAGATCCTTTCCTAGAAGGGGGGGGTGGGGCATTCAAGGACAACGAGAAATTGATGGGACACTAGAATGTCTCCAAACTTATAAAGGAGAGGGATAGTGAAGGTTTTAGTTTTGGCATTACTGTTAGCTCTCATAACTAGGTAAGTCCTAGTGGAGGTAGGTCCAGAGAGGCAGTTCAGAACACAGTAAGTGGCTCTATTATTTATTCAAGAAATTAATAACCTTACCTGCCCCATCAAGTGTCACCTGAAACACCTCTAGGTTGATGGTCAGATGTGAAGTCAATGGAACCATAAGCAGCCTCCAACAGCCTCAGTCTTCTTCACTTGCCATAAGTAGGACTCTGGGGACCATCCCTCTCCACACCCCCACCCCCACCTCCCTCCTTCAGCAGAAGGTGCAATCCCTGAGTTCAATGCTCATGTTGGGCACTTGAGGCAAGGCCCTGGTGGGTCCAGAGGTTGAGGTTTCTGGCACTCTCTCTGCCAGTGGCCCTTTGACTCACAGTTGAAGCTAGCCCCCTCAGGCTTGGAGCCATGACATCAAGGGGGCAGGGTGCTTTTAAAAGCAACTGTAATAAGTTGAGCCTGTTCTCTGGTTTTCTGCATACCTCTCTTTGCCTTCTCCTTCTCAGCATTGTCTCAATTGTTAAAGATAGAAAAGGCAGTTTCTAACAGGTCATTAGTGAAGCTTTGTGGGCTCATGTAGAGCTTTTGCAGTTTTCTCTGAATGTCAGAGGCAGACTGGCTGATGAAATGAATGCCCAGCAAAATGTGACCTTCCAGGGGATCTGGACTTACATTAGTATACATTTTTGGGATGTCCACTAATATCCCCTGGAATAGAGCTTGGTTTTTCTCTTTTTTTCTGAGTGATTCTCTTTTAGCTTATTACAATTAATTGGCTTGGTTGTATATTTTCTCATACCTTTTAGCAAACAAGTTGTAAAAAGGGAACATTAAGAAGATCATCTCCTCTAATGGAAATTGAACCATGGGCATAACACAAGCAACAAGTCCTTCTCTGCTTCTTGTCTTTATTAATAGACAGCCATAAACATCTGGGCATAGGGAATTCCTGACTATTTTCCCTGTCTATAGACTGGAGGATGTATTGTACTTACTTGAGAGTCCCATTGTAGGGCTATGCTTCCCCATATTTTAATTTTGATTAACTATTGGCTTTTCCCATTTTCTCTGGAAAAGGAAATAGAGGAGCCTCACCGCACCTGTGTGAATGCGTGGCATCTCAAAGCACATTAGAGCTTGCCATTTCCCTTCCACCAGCCTAATCTCTTGGTAACATGGGGAGTACAGTCACCAGGCATTCCTGGGACACCTTGCCTGAGAGATGTCTGGTCCTATACTTCCAGAGGTTTCCCAGGCCTTGCCCAGAAGAATTCCAGGACAATACTCTCAAGGAGTGCTTCCTCTCCACCAGCCCAATCTCTTGGGAACATGGAGAGTAAAGTCACCAGGTGTCACTGGGACATTCTTCCCTGGGAGATGTCTAGACCTATGCTCTGGATGTGGGGGTGCTCACCCTACCTGAGAGAAGTCTAGGACAACATTCCTGGGCACACTTTTTGTCCTCTAAGTTTCTTGTTTCATGAGGGCTAAAAGAAGATTTATATTTGGCTATAATGGGCCTCAATAGAGACTAAACAATCAAGGCTTACAGGGGAAACACTCCCATTGAAAAATACCTAGTTTCCATAAGCATAGACCATAGGTGACTCCCTACAATATTAAAGAGAACACCTTGTTTGGTACAAAGACAACACTTTGTTTGGTATAAGAATCCCTAGCCCAGAATCCTTTGTTACAAAAGATGTAATATCTTAGAAGGCATGGAAAGCCGGATAGGGGAGAAAGCCTCATGGAGGCAGGGGAGAGGACCTCTGTTTACAAGGTAAAAAGAGGATAAAGAAGATCCAGCAGAGGTAGGATCTAGGTCCCCAGAAGGGAGGAAAGGAGAGAGTGTGGGGAAGTCTTGGAGAGCCAAAGAGAGGGTGGGGAGAGACAGAGGAACTTTATTTGGCTCCCATTGGACTTCTGCTCAACACAGGAAGAAGCCCCCAATCAGGTCTCAAGGTTAGCATCATCCACCACTCTGAGTCTCTTTGGATCTACTTGGCATGGAGACAGGCTCCTGCCACCTCCGAGGCGGGAGCCAAAGACTCAGTATAGATTGAGTTTATGTCCTGGGGAAGCCTGATCAGAGCCTTTAGATTGCTAGAGACACAGAGCTGTATGAGGATGTAGGAGAGTATAACAATGAGCCAAGCAAGAGGAAAAAGGGAAAGCATGTGGCCAAACCTCCCAGTCAATAGCCATGATTTACTAGTTTAGATGATAGGAGAAGAGAAGTGTCTCCTGGCTGGCTTACCAAAATATGTTGCTGGATTCAGCTTCCTAGGTTCTTGGCCATGCTGCAAGAAAGAATTCAAGGGTATAACCCAAAGAATAAGCAGGCAGAAAATTTATTGATTACACATGCAGAAAAGGAGCATATGTAGTCAGGCACTCTCACAAGAAAAGAGGAGTGAGAGGTGAGAGGCCCTGGCAATGTGGGGTGATCTACTTTTATCAATTAGCCTTACTTACTCTGCCCTTCTTCCTTGTTCAGGGCTCTTTCTCCTACCCTCCCTTCTCTCCCTAATTCTAACCCTACCTCATCACCACCTTCACTTTATAGATGAGGAAACCAAACCTTAAAAGTTTAAGTGACCTACCTAAACTCACCCTCAGGAAAGTCATCATTTTAACCCTGACAATTTGCCATCAAATTCCACACACTTAACTATTCTTTTTTTAAATAACAGATTTATTAAAATATAATTCAGATTCCATATAATTCACACATTTATAACGTACAAGTCAACTTTTTAAAAAATATATTCATTAATGGAAAACCTTAAGAACTAAGGTGGGGAAAACCCTCCACAAGTTTGTTAGCTGTCAAGTAGCACCAGCAATTTGGTAAACAGTTTTTTCCATGTTAATACATGTACCTGGGAGACATGACAACATTATTTAATCACCAAAGCAGCAGTAGTTGCCACCAGCAGAGTTAAGCAAAGGCGTTCAGAGGGTTGGTCACTGAGAAATCCTTCTTGCAGGAAGTATGTTTGTTTTTCCTTAAAAAGTGCCTCCTAAATGGCCACTGTTACAGTTCATTTGTCCTGCCCAAGAGTTCAACACATACTCTTTGTGCTGCAATGTTATAATCCACAAATTGACAGCTGGAGGTCTTAACAATATTTCCTGATGCTTGTGTTTCATGAATAAAAGGGCAAAGTTAAAAAGAAAATAAAAGAATCCCTTATACTTTAGATATCATTCCCCTACCCCCCCATCAATCTCAGCCCTAAGCAACCACTAATCTATTTTATATCTCTTTAGATTTCCCTATTTGAAATTTTCATGTAAATTGAATCATATAATATGTGGTCTTTTGTGACTGGCTTCTTTTAATTAGCATAAAGTTTTCAAAGTTCGACCGTATTGTAACATATATTAGTACCCCATTCTTTAATGGCAAATAATATACATTGTACAGTATACCATAATTTCTTATCCATTCATCAGTCGATGAGCATTTGGGTTGTTTTCAAACTATTATAAATAATGCTGTCTTAAACATCCATGTACAAGTTTTTGCTGGACATGTTTTGATTTCTCTTGACTATATACCTAGGAATGGAATTGCTGGATCATATGGTAACTCTGTGTTTAAACGTTTGAGGAACTGCCAGACTGTTTTCCAAAGTGGCTGCACCATTTTAAATTCCCACTAGCAGAGAGTAAGTGTTCTGTATCGTCACATCCTTGTCAACACATGGTAGTATCAGATTTTTTTATTCTAACCATTTTAGTGAGTGTGAAGTAGTATCATTGTGATTTTGATTTGCGTTCCCTGATAACTAATGATGTCAAACATCTTTTCATGTGTTTATTGACCATTTGTAGAGCTCCTTTGGGGAAATGTCTATTCATATCCTTTGCCTATTTTTAAATTGGGTTGTCTTTTTTATTGAATTGATTATATATTCTGAAATAAGTCCCTTAGCAGATATATGACTTCTGTGGATTGTTTTTTCACTTTCTTGATGGCATCCTTTGAAACACAAAAGTTTTTAATTTTGAAGTCTAATTTATCTATTTTTTCTTTTGTTACTCTAGCTTTTTGGTGTCATATCTAAAGCCATTGCTAAATTTCAGGTCATAAAGATTTACCCGAGGTTTTCTTCGAAGTGTTTTATAGTTTTAGCTCTTACATTTAGGTCTTTGATCCATTTTGAGTTAATTTTGTGCATGGCATGAGATGAGGGTACAGCTTCATTCTTAATGGTATGTGGCCATCCACATGTCCCAGCACCATTTGTTTAAGAAATTTTTCTTTCCCTATTAAATATCAGTTGACCCATGGATTTATTTCTGGACTCTTACTTCTAGTCCATTGATCTATATGTCTCTCCACACTGTCTTGGTTAGCACTGCTTTGTAGTAAGCTTTGAAGTCGGGGCATGTGAGTACTCCCACTTTGTTGTTCTTTTTCAAGATTGTTTTGATTAGTCTGGACCCCTTGCAATTCCATGTGAATTTTAGAAATACCTGTCAGTTTCTACAAAGAAGCCAGCTGGCATTATGATAGAAAATGCACTGAATCTGTACATTAATTTGGGGAGTATTTCCATCTTAAGAATATTAGGGCTTCTGATCCATGAGCATGAGATGTTTTTTCATTTATTTAGATTTTCCTTAATTTCTTTCAACAACATTTTGTAGTTCTCAGAGATTTGATTCTTCTCGGACTTTTGTGTGGTCAACATAGCCCAGGGGTGAGATCACTCCTGTCTACATCAGTCAGGATAGAATTTCATCTTGCTGATCTACAAGGGAGGTGGGAGTGTATGGGTCCTGGTTCAGATACCACATACTCTTAACTTTCTTACCAAGTAGTTGATTCCCTTGAATATATGTTTCTTCATTTATCATACCCCCTTTGGACCATTTCCAGAGGCTTTAAATCGTTGATTTTCTTTCTTTTTTTTATGCTCATAGAAGGGTCACATTTCATTTTTCTCCATGTAAGTATCTGTTATTGCAGCACCATTTGTTGATTTTTTTATTTGTTTGTTTGGTTGTTTTCTTTGCTTGTTTTGGGAAGTGCATGGGCCAGGAATCAAACCTGGGTCTTCCGCATGGCAGACGGGATTTCTACCACCGAACTACCCTCGTGTACCTAAATCATTGATTTTTAAAAAATAATTCTCACAGTTTCATTGCGGAGCAGGTTATGAATCACCTCACACTGTCATTCTGGATGTGGAACTCCTCTTAACACCCATTCTTTAACTGCTCTTCTTGAATCCCTGAATGAGTCTGTCTGGGAATTAACAAAGGAAAGGGTAAGGCAGGTGAGCCTATGAGGGAGTTAATGAACTAAAGATTACAAAGAAGATGAAGAACAGATCCAAATTGAAGAAGTGAAGATTGTGGTCAGAAAGGGGAATTAGTGAGGTTAAGATCTTAGTTTTTTTATAGTGAGCTCTCCAGACTCTTATCACCAAATGCCTACCATGTATAAACTGCTGCATCATATTCAATATGTTCCAAACTGAACTTGATTTCTGTGATGGAAGATGCTCCTGGTTTTCTTTCTTCCTGGAAGAAAGAAAACCAGGAGCAGATTACTCCTGCTCTCTATCTTTTGTGGTTCAGCTTCCTTTACCTGGTTATTAAATACGGAGTCTCCATGGGCTTAGTCCTAGTCTTTAGTTTCTTCTCATTTTTACTCCTACCTAGGTGATTTTTTCCATGTCCTTAGTGTCTGTGGCTACTTTTTGCAGATGGATTACATATTTCTATACCCAGATCAGATATCTTTTCTGTGTTTTGAACTGGTTTTCCAACTGCCTCCTTGAAAATTCCTTTTAGGTAGGATGAAGAATCTTAATCATTCCATTCAAATCCAACTCATGATCTCCATACCTCTCTCTTCACTGCAGTTTTTCCTCCATCTAGTGAATGGTACCATCATCTTACCTACAGTAACAGTCAGAAACCTTTTGGACTCTTACTTCTATTCCATTGATCTATATGTCTTTCCACACTGTCTTGGTTAGTCACATCACATTTGATGCTTTCTTTTCCTACATCTTCCCATTTCAGTCCATCAGTAAGGCTTCTTGATTTTACCTTTCAATATCTGTTGATGTTAACTCCTAGGTATCTGTTGAATAATTTTACTTTTCTTAATCTCCACACTCACTACTGTTGTAAAATGCTATCTTCTTCTATATGTAATAGTGCTATGATCGCTCTTAAAATTTAAGCATTATCAATTGACTGCCTGGTATGGAAGATGAAGACTTGTTTTCTACACAGGCATATTTTCTGAACCACAATCCTTCTGATATATTTATTTTAAAATTTTATTTAGAGTAGTAATAACTGTTTACATTACTATAACTATATAAATGCTGTTCACAATTGAGTCATGTGTCATACCATGATTTTTACCTTCCTTATATGTGAATAATTGTTGTGATAGCTTTATGTGTCAACTTGGCTAGGCTTTACTACCCAGTTATTCTGTCAAACTGTAATCTAGGTGTTGCTGTGATGGTATTAATGTAGATGTGGTTAACATTTACAGTCAACTGACTTTAAGTAAAGGTGGCGATTATTCTCGATAATGTTGGTGGGTCTCATCCAATCATTTGAAGGGCCTTAAGAGTAAAGCTGTGGTTTCTCTGAGGAAGAAGAAATTCTGTTTCAAGTCTGCAGCATCAGCTCCTGCTGGAGAGTTTCCATCCTGTTAGCCTGCCCTACAGATTTTGGACTTGCCAACCCCCAAACTACATAAGTCAATTTTTTGAAAGAAATCTCTCTCTCTCTCTCTCTCTCTCTCTCTCTCTCTCTCTCTCTCTCTCTGTCTTGCTGATTTTGTTTCTCTGGAGAACCCTGATTGATATAACCATCTTCTTTGTTCATTTGCTTATCATGTGCTTATCATTAATTCATTCCCAAACTCTTCCTCAGAACAGTTAATCTTCTTTAAATATATTAACACATTTACTTGTGCCAGGTTATCCTTCAAGTACTGTTAATCTTCATAATAACATTTTGAGGTTGTCCCCAAATTATTAAAAGGAGGAAATTGAGGCATAGGGAAGCTAGGTATCTGGCCCAAATTTTCACAGCTAGTAAGCGGCAGAACTGATATTAGGATCCAGATAACCTGTGTTCTTAACCACTCTGCTGTCTTACCCAAGGGAGTAAACCAAGGTGGAAAAGAATACGCAATCTGTTAAACTGGAAGAGGCAAAGATGTTAGAGTGAGATCTCAAAATTAATGGATTGCATATCATTTTCTGTCTTTAATTACTTTCTAATTGGGGTAGAACACATACTTCGGCAACTTCTAGAGAAAGGGCACAAGTGACATAAACTTTTGAGACCTCACATATTTTAAGACATCTTTATTCATTCTCCATACATACTTGATAGTTCACTTGGTGTGCTGGTTTGAAAGGATTTATGTACCCTAGAAAACCCATGTTTTAATCCTAAACAATCCTGTGGGAGCAACAGTTTCTTCTAATCCCTATTCAGTACTGTATGTTGGAAATTTCAATTAGCTTATTTCCATGGAGATGTGACTCATCAAATATAGGTATTAAACTTGATTAGGTGGAAACCCATTCCAGGTTTGTCTTGATTGGTTTTACTGGAATCCTTTAAAAGAAGAAGCACTTTGGATAAAGCTAGAGACCAACAAGAGAGAAAGCCATGAGATTCTGAGAGAGCAGAAAACACTGCAGCACCATGAAGCAGAGACTCCACCAGCCAGTGACCTTTGGAGATGAAGAAGGAAAATGCCTCTCAGGGAGCTTCATGAAACAGGAAGCTGGAAGAGAAAACTAGCAGACTTCACCATGTGCCCTTCCAGCTGAGAGAGAAACCTTGAACGCCATCGGCCTTCTTGAACCTAGGGATCTTTCCCTGGATGTCTTACATTGGACATTTCTATAGACTTGTTTTATTTGGACATTTTCTCGGCCCTAGAAGTGTAAACTAGCAACTTAATAAATTCCCGTTTTTAAAAGCCATTCTGTTTCTGGTATGTAGCATTCTGGCAGCTAGCAAACTAGAACACTTGGGTATAGAATTCTTGGTTGGAAATAATTTTTCCTCAGAATTTTGAAGATTTTTCTCTTTTTTCTTTTGTTTTTTAACATTGCTGTTGAAAAATCTGCTACAATTTTTGATTCTTAATAGCTTGTATGTAACTTATTTTTTCCCTAATCTTTATTTCATTTAAATTTTTATCTATTGCCAATCTCTTCAAAGTTCTTAAAACTTCTTTCTTATTCAAACTTTTAAATTTACATATGTTAAGTTTACAGCAATTATCTATCTAAATATTTCGAATGAAGTACATTATATAAGCCAACCAAACTTTGTGAATTGTGTAATTATCTTTTTCTTTTGCATGAATGGCACAATATTTTATTTTATTTTTTATTATTTTTCATGGGCAGGCACTGGGAATCGAATCCGGGTCTCTGGTATGGCAGGTGAGAACTCTGCCACTGAGCCACCATTGCCCGCCCACAATAGTTTATTTTAAAAATATTTTTATTGAGATATCTTCACGCATATATAGTCCATCCAAAGTATACAATCGATGGCTCTTAATATCATCACGTAGCTGTGTATTCATCACCATGATAATTTTTAGAACATTTGCATTACTCCAGGAAAAGAAAAAAGAAAAAACTCATACATCCTATACGCCTTCCCTCCCTCTCACTGACCACGAGTATTTCAATCTACCCAATTTTTTTACCCTTTATCTGCTCCCCACCCCCATCCCCACTATTTTTTGTCCTTATCCTTCTACTCCCCTGTACATACCCTGGACAAAGGGTGTGCCAGCCACAAGGTTCTCACAACTGCACAGCTACATTGTAAAAGCTATATACTTACAAAATTATCTTCAAGAATCAAGGCCACCAAACACAGTTCAACAGGTTTAGGCACTTTCCTCCAGCTACTCCAATACAACACAAACTAAAAAGGGATATTTATATAATGCATTAGAACAACCTCCAGGATAACGTCTCAACTCTGTTTGAAATCTCTCAGGCACTGAAATTTTATCTTGCCTCATTTCTCTCTCTCCCGCTTTGGTCAAGAAGGCTTTCTGAATCCCATGATGTTGGGTCCCAGCTCATCCCAGAGAACCATGTCTCACATTGCCAGGGAGGTTTATACCCCTGGGGGTCATGTCTCACATAGTGGGGAGGGCAGTGAGTTCACCTGCTGAGTTGGTTCAGAAAGAGAGGCCACATTTGAGCATCAAAAGAGGTTCTCTGGGGGTGACTCTTAGGCATAATTAGAAGTAGGCTTAGCTTCTCCTTTGTAGGAATAAGTTTCATAGGGGTGAGCCCTAAGATTGAGGGCTCAGCCTACTGAATTGGTTGTTCCCACTGCTTGTGAGAATATCAGGAATTCCCCAGAAGGGGAAGTTGAATATTTCCTCCTTTCTCCCAAATCCCCCCATGGGAATCCTGCAAGTACTTTTTATTCTCTGCCCAAATTACTCTGGGATGCAGCAGGGTATCATACAAACCAGTATAAACCAACAAGATCTCTTGCCCTATTCAAGATTCCATGTAATAACGGTGTTCGAATAAACTGACCCTGCAGGCCAAACCAGACAACGTGCTACCCAAAATATAAATTTTGCACCAAATAAACATCTTTTCCTTTGGTCTTACACAGGAGTTGAAGTTTTAAATAGAGACCATATCTGTAACTTATATCTTTACTCTCTGGAAGTCTTAAGGATGTTCTCTCTGTTTTCATTTTTTCTTAAGTTTACAGTGATGTGACTTAGTGTATTTCACTGTCATCTTTTGTTCTGAGCACTCATTGGACCTTGGCAATCCAGGAACTCATGGTCTTTTACACTTGGTAATTTTCTTTAATTATTCCTTCGAATATTTACTCTCCTCCTCTTTCCTGCATCCTGTTTTTCAGCTATTGGACCTGGGCTGTTTCATTGGGATTCCCCATGACTGTATTTTTTCACTTTTATTCATGATGTATTGGTCAGATTTCCGCACATAAAATCTCTTCCCTGGCGGATTGAAGCCTGGTTGCCAAGGCTTAGTGGGAAGCGAGAGCTGTGAGTTTCATCATTCAGTTTCATCATTCAGTTAACATCCTTCTTTTATATATGGAACCCTTGCACTTATCTGTACATGTTGTCCCCTTATCACACTTTCTTGAGAGAGGAATAAATCTTCAATCTTCTGCTGGGATGGGGAAGATACAAGTTTCTTCATACTGGATGGAAGGAGGAGAATCCTGTGCCTTACATGCTTCATAAGTGGAACAACCAATTCTCCTTTTTTTCATCCTCTCCCATAACAGGGGAGAATGATGCCTCCTAACCTCTTGAAAGCTTCCCTGGTGCAAATCAGGTGGTTTCTCAGCTTTTCCCATTATCAATTTAAGATTCAGCCCTCTTGGTCTTACAAAAGAAACGATCACTCATCCCTAACTTTTCTGCTTGCATAGTTTTGTTTCTGTTGTTTTCTATCCTATTTTCTTCGTTCTTGTCTGTGTTTATCTTTTTTACAAGTTCCTTTCTGTTATTTTATTAGGATTTCTGGAGGGAGTGGAGGCAAATGCCTAAATTCAAACCATTACCTTAATCTGGAAGCCAAAAATGAGGTCTTAACTGGTCTTCATGAACCTACATTTACTACTGTATATTCCATTGATCAGCTGTAGCAATCTTTTGAAATGCAAATCTAAGATGTAACCTCCCTGCTTAAAACAGTTCACTGTTTTCCGGTACTCCTAGAAGAATGAACCATAATCTTCAAGAGAGTCTGACTTCTTCCTGCAGCCTCATGTTTTCCTGTGTGCTCCTGTGCTCTCTACTCACTGTGGTCCTCTTCCTGTACTTTTAATACCAGAGAGACTTGACACCAATCTGCCTGGAACTCTCCTCCTTTTCTCCTTACCCATGCCCAGAAATTTCCCTTAACATTGTTAACTTACCTTCCTTCCTTCCAGCTCATTCATTACTTTTTTTCTTTTGGTATACTGGATGGCGGGGGGTCACATTTCATTCTTTTCCCATGTGAGTATCCTGTTATTATATTACAGCACCATTTGTTGAATTTTTTTGGGGGGGGGGGCGAGGCAGGGGGAAGTGCGTGGGCCGGGAATTGAACCCAAATCTCCCACGTGGCAGGCAAGAATTCTAACACTGAACTACCCTTGCACCCCTTCATTCATTAGTTTTTAATGGTATCCCTCCTGCCTTCCTGACTAGGCCAGGCCCTCCTATGAAATACTTTCACAATACCATGTACTTTAGAGCACTTATCCCTTTGGTAAATTTACATTTAGATGTGTAATTCTTTCATCTGCTTTCCTCTCAGTGTCGTAAAAGAAAGGATTATGTCTTTTTTTGTTCATTTCTCCTCAGTACCAGGTGCTCTGCCTGGGCCATTGTATGCATTTACTACACATTTGTTGTAATAGAAAGAATAAACCAAAACTTGATTCTTTCCCTTCATTCTCTAGCTTATTAACATCTTTCAAACTTTAAGGGGAGCTCAGTGCTTTCTCTCCTCATTTCATCCCTGGGAAGGCAGCAGAGGGCCAATATGGGTTATGGCTGGGACAACAAGGCCTCTGGCCATGATCCTAAGGGACAGAATTATTTGGTGCATAATTGATATGGCTTTTTGGATTATCTTTTTTGGACTTTTCCTTATATTCTCCTTGTTTGGAATTTTTTCTTAGATACTTCTTCCTCTTGCCTTCTTTGTTTTCCTCAATCTGAGAGTGAATGGAACACAGCGAAAGAAAGCCTAACTAAAAGGAGACATCCTATTTCATATGTGGTCCTGACCACTTTCCCAGAAATGAGTTTGACAACTGAGATTTGGGGGCCAAAGCTTAAGAAATAAAATATGGTGATTTTACCCAATATTTTCTCCTTTCCGCATATCTCCCATTCAGGATCCTTATCTCTATCTTTCTCTCCTAGAAGCAAGACTCACATTTATCTCAGGCAAGAAGTTATTCAAGTTGGAATGTTGGGGGTCCTCTTCAATTCTTATTTACCTCACATCAGTCATTAATTGATTTTGTTGTCCCTTGAAGCTGACTTCTGTCACATACAACTGACCAAGCTCCTTTATTTAATTAGTAGTTTCTAAACTATGCTCAAGTGATCCTTAGGAGTTTTGTAGATGTGTCTCCAAGGACCATTGCAGGGGACAAGTTGGAAAGGAGCATATGTGGCACCAAGGAAACATTTAAGATTCTGTTAATATGTTTCGCTTAATATTTTTACATAAATTAGCTCATTTTATCTATTCAATGACACTTCTATTGTCATCTTCATTTGATAGATGAAAATATTGAACCACAGAGAAGTTCAGCAACTCAAGTGACACAACTCGCAAGTGGCAGAGTTAGACATTGAACTATGGTTTTATGATTTCAGAGTCAGGGTTCTTGATCTCTAGTTTTGCTGGAATCTACGATGTGGTAGGGACTATGCTAAGTGCTCTACAAGCATTGCTTCATTTAGTCCTCACAATGGCATTCTATGGTGAGTAGTATTATCCCTACTCTGACCCAGAGCCCACGCTCATTTTTTAAAAAAATATTTTTATTGAGAAATCTTCATACACATGCATAGGTGTGTATACACCACCATTCCATAGGTGGTGTACAATCAATGGTTCACAATATCCAGAGCCCACACTCTTAATCCCTCTGCTGTACATGTCCTCTGTACGTACTGGCTGCACGTGTGCAGTTTCACTTGTTAGAGTATGAATTTCTTGAGGAAAGGGGATGGTGTCCTCTTCACTGTTGTCGTTTAGGAACCTTTAGCAAGGATACTGAACACACAATCCATGTTCAATAAATGTCAGTAGATTGAATGGCGGTCAAGTGTGGAAAAGGAATGAAGGTCTTGGAGAATATCAAAGAACTGTAAGGCCAAGTGATGCAAATATGTTCATGTGGATGTTGAAGAGCTAGAGGAAGGGTGCATCTGACAACTGTCTGAAACCAAAATCATTCAGGAGGGTAGATGGTGCTGCAGTTGTGATAAAATGCCTGGGGAGGCTGATTAACTGCTCACATAGAGTCACAAAGTCGCTGGAGCTCAGTGTGGCCACCATGTTTCACGGTATAGTCCTCTCTTTTGCTGTTTCAGAAAATGGCTTTCTCTCTTTTCCCCAAAATGGTTAGTTTTTCATGCAGAGACACGGAAGGCACAAAACCTCTGCAGTAATTGAAATATCATGTGGGTAAACCCAATTACCGTGACTGGAATTTTACTTTTTTCTTTTTGATTGTGTGGCATGCCCTCAAATCCAGTTATGGTCATCTGAAAAATGTGGGAGGCCAACTAGAAAAGCCAGACATTCAATGTAGAAAAAGTCTGTGTGATTATGGGGGCTGGTGAGCCCAGAACGATGGAGAAAGCAATGAGAAGCTGTCAATGTCTAGTTTAAGCCTGTTCAGGGGAGTGTCTGTTCTGGTTATATTTGGCCAGAGGAACCCTCTAGTAAGTGTTCATGAAATGATAGCTATGATAGCTATTATTTTTGTTAATATGGGTAAGGATGTCTCCAGGTAGCCTTAACTGAAAAACATTTTTTGAGATTAGGTAACTCTTCGTGCTCTATCTCCATTCTTAGCAAACAACTTTCTGATCATTTGACTCCATATTGAGAATGCATACGGGCCAGGAAAGTGCTGGTTGATCTGAAATGATCTCAGGTTCACTTTACTAGTGTTTCTTCTTTGGATTTAATGTTGATATTCTGGAATTTACATATTGCTTTTGTGTGCTTGCTGTTAAAGGGAGTCTGCCTCAGAATTCTTCTGTGTATTATAGTATAGTAGCCACTGGAGGCAAATTACTAGCATTCAATTCTTGGCATTACTTTGTACTATGTGACCTTGGGTGAGTTATGCAATTCTCTATGCTCCCTTTCTCTTATTTGTAAGACAGGAAAAATAAGAGTACTGATGATAGCTGTAAGAATAAAGTGAAATACTGCAAAGGGACTGATACATAATACACCCTCAATAAACATTAGCCCTTAAGGTCAGTTTCTTGAGCAAGGCTGGGACCAAACACTGAAGTGTGGGGAATAATCAAGGTAAATACTACCTAATCAATGTGACCAGCTACCAAAGATGACTCCCTCTGCCTCTGTTTGTATCACTATGACAGTTGAAACAAGTCGCTAACAGAATCCAGATATTTGCATATATTAATTTATTCAACATTCCCTACAACTCAAAAGGTAGGTACTATTGTTATTCTGTTTTACAGATGAGGAAACTGAGGCATAGAGAGGTTAAGTGATTTACTCCACTCTGGGAACCATATTTTACTCACTTGTTAAACTACCTCGTTTCTCACAAACGTATTATATTTGAGAATGATTATTTTGCAGTGGGAGAAGGATTCAAAGCCCATTTTCTCACTCATCTGTGTCAATGTTTTAAAAATGTCATTTCTGCTTTTTTAGTAGACTTTTAATCTATCCATAAATGCATTATGTAATTGCATGGGCTTTTTATTAGATACAAATAATAATATAAAACCAAACATAAGTTGTTCACCAACTATTACATAGCAGGAATCAAAGAACTTGTACTTGTTCCTGTAATTGTGTTTTTCACTCCCCAATTTTCAGGACTAACACTTCTGTTCTCTTGTCTCAAAATACCTCAGGGTGGGAACAATAAATTTATAAAGGGCCTTCTTCAGAAAGTTATTAATACCCATAAAATTGAATAAGAGCATTTATTAAGCCTTTGGGTGTTGTTAATATACCTGGCGTACATCTAAGGCAGTAAAATAAACACTTCTGTGGCCTTTTACAGTTTACACAGAGACTTTCAGAAGATGCTTATACCACATGGTAACAAAAGCATCAAAAGGACAAAGTAATCGCCAACTTTTCTTTGCTTTTGCATCTCTTTCTTTAACTCCTAGGAATCCCGAGCTTTTGTGCAGGAGGTATGCACCAGTTAATTTCTTTAAAAGGCCCCTCTGACTCCTACCAGTAGACCCTTTGTTTCCGAATTTCGCCTTTCCCTGGGCGAAGCTCACCGGTTGGCTGGAATCAGAACATGCGCGGAAGTTTAGCAAACCCAGGGAGGGTTGGCGCGTTTGCCAGGCACCGCCTCCCTTCCCCTAACAACTGGAAGCGGCGCGTGCGCACACGGGGCCTCCCGCCGGGCTGGTGGGTTACGTCTGGTGTGCGCATGTGCAAACAAACTGTACATCCGTTGGTCCCGACCCGAGGGGCGAGTGGGCGCCATCTTCTTCTAGGTTTGTTGAGGTCTCTGCTGGTTCTGCGGAGGCTGCTGCGACGAGGAGCGCCCGCCACCCCAGCCTTGTGTGTCCAACTCGGCAGCAGTGGTGTGTGTTTATTGCCAAGTGCGAAGCAGTTACCCTTTGGGTGTGGTGGGTGGGGAGGGTTGCGACGAAGACGGTAGAACAGGGAAAGGCGGGGCCGGTGGCCGCGCCATGATTTAGCGTAGCTTCAGCGGTTAGGGCACCCTCTTTTCTAGCTGAACACCACTTCTCGGGTCTGTCTCCGTGCGGTGGTGTGTGTGTGCGTGCGCTTCCCAGTGACCTTGAGAGTGAAGATCTCGAAGGATTTCGTAGGTATTTTTTTGTTTGCTATGTCATCGTAGTCATTAGAGGCAGAAAAACGCCTGGCTTGTTAAGACTTGAGAGGGGCAAAAATATTTCAATTAGGTTTGGGTACAGTTCACCCTGTGGCGAGTTAGCTTGGAATGTGAGCCTTTGGGACGGTGTAACAGAAAGGCACCGGAGGTTGGGCGGTCCAGGTTAATTTGAAGGCTGATTTTGGCTGAAGGCTTGGCGACAGCATCGGATCCCACGTAGCAACTTTGGCCTGGCGCGGAGGAAGTCCTGACCCCTGGGAGTGTGGACAGAGGCTTTGGGCTATAGAATCGATGCCTTCCGGTGATCCCCGTTTGAGGATGATGGATGTTATGGGAAATCCTGTGCCATGTGGATTCGTCTTCATATACAGTTCATATTGGGGACCATGGCTCTGTGTCGTCATGCCTTTATTTTAACCATCTACGTTTAAAAAGGCAGATCATCGTAAAGAATAATTGTGGACTCGGGTAGATTTTCTGCAGGGGAAACTCGCATTTAGAATTTGGATGTTCTTCATCATAATTTTGGCTTTTAAAAAGTAGTCACAGGCAGAGTAAAAGATTTTCTCTCCCTCACCATGTCTGGAAAATGACTTATTTGTCATTTTAAATCAAATGGCTCTGAGATAATGCCGATTAATTCATTCTCCCTTCCCTATTTCCTTATTAGTCTTTATTTTGTGTTGTTTTAGTAATAGTGGTTTCCTTATTAGTCTTTATTTTGTGTTGTTTAGGAATAGTGGTGATTAAATTGGATGAACCGTTGGGTAAAATCAGCAAAAATCACTTAAAATGAGCTTATTAATTCCAGTGACTTATCCTTAGGATCCGCTTCATTCTTTCCATAGGTTTGTAGTTCTGGCAGATTGCTGTGTCTTTAAATCAACTCAGAGTCACTCAAATACTTTCGTTGCATTCTTTAGAAAATTTCTAAGTGCTGAATACTTTAGAGTATTTTGTGTATTTGGCTTTCGGTGTAATCTAATGTTCTAAGAGTAGAATTCTGGAGAATTTGCCTTAAAGAAATAGTATATGGGAATCATTGGAAGAGTGCTCATTTTGAGAGTTCGTGTCTTACAGGTGTTCTCCTGGGTAGAGGAACAAATTACCCTACTGTCCGAAAGGCCAAAAAATCTAAGCATTAGATAAAACTGTGGAAAATTAGAACAAACTTTAGTCTGCTTGAGTTGGAATTCATGAGATACTCATGTAATTGCTTAAAACATAGTTTCTAAGCTAGGATAAATTAATTACTGCAGTTTTTTTGTATTTGACATATTATTCTTTGAGATATTTGCCACTAATTTTTCTGGTAGAAGAATTTGTGTTCTTAGGGTAAATCCCTTTTTAAATATTAAAAAGTGCTTAGGGTGTACAAAATGATGCATAACCAATATGCTTTCTAAAATATTTTAAAAGTAAAAAAGTAGCAAAGTCAATTTGCATAGGAGGGAGTCTTGGAAATTTAATGTGTATAACTGTTTCAGAAGACAGATTTTGTTGAAATGTTGGTGTGGATATTAGTTTGTTGATGAAGCTAGGCTTAAGCTTTTTTGGGGGTTACCATGAACATATTTTAAGTCTCATTAATTAGATATTGATAATTCAGATGTAGGAGTGCCAAGTAATTTCTTGGTGTCTTTGTTTAACTTTTAACAGTTTTAAAAGTAGTTTTAAAAGTGTAGTCTATGGCTCCCTTTTAAAAGAAAACAAACCTTACAGATCTCAAAGAATGTCTTCAGAATCCATTTTGCGGCACAAGGGTACTTAAGTGTAAATATTAAACTGCAGCAAAATTTATTTGCACATTAAAAACATAAATTTATAATTATTAATTTAGTAAGTCTTAACAGTTTGACAGTACTTCAATAAATATTGTTAGTTGTGTATCCCTGAGAGTATTAGATGTATGTTTCCTTAAAAAGAATAGTAAATTGAGTTTTTTTAAAGTAGCTATATTGGTAATCACCACATGTTCCAAGTTAATGTGTTTTTATTATATTTTTTAGTTTTCTATGGTGTCATTGGGTTTCCTCCTTGGAGTACTAGTTTTGTTGAAAGGGAATAAATTTATTGGCATGATAAGATTCTATAATTATCTCAACATTTTCTGTCTAGCTTGGGATAAGTGTTAATAGTTATTGTCTTAGGAGTTTAAGACAAGAAGTGATATTGAGAACTTTGATTATAGAGATATTTTACTATTTTCCTTAATTACATTTTAGATTAGTTTTTAAAATGCGAAGAAGAATAAAAAATTTGATTCCATGTTTGGAAATGTGAGCTGTACATATAAAACTTAAAATTCTATCTAAATGGTAGTCTGTAATTTGGATTTGTTATTTTAAAAGTGATTTTTGAATTTCAAGTGCTGGTATTTTTTGCTCTTATGTTTTTAAAGGGAGAAGGTGGCAGAAGAGTTGTACATAAATATGATCTAGATGTTTGTTTTTTTGTAGGTGGAAGTAATGGAAGGTTTTTTGGACTTTTTTTTAATGGCTATAAAATATATAAACAACGCAATGCCCAGATCTTAAGGTAGAATTCAGTGAGTTTTGATAAATTTATACATCTGTGTGACTGCCACTCCAACAAAATGTGGAACATTTCCATCACCCCTTCCCTTGTATTATTTCCAATCAGGGAGTAGTTTTGTTTGTTTTTAGTTTTCAGTGGTCTTTTTGTTTTTAAATCATTTCAATTGTCTACTTGGATTTTATGTTTTCTTCTGTACTCTTTTTTGCTAGATTAATATCCCCTTGGAGCAGAGACCATTTTGTGTTGCCTATAATTGTAGTTCCTATATTGCTTCACTTTACTTTTGATAGGTAATACTGAAAGGGATATCCAAATCTGCCAGTAGTTTAAGATTTATTATAGGGCCCAAGGATTAATTATATTTCATTTTCTTTCCACAGTTAAGTTGCTTTTACAGAATTAACAGGTCTCCAAGAAATTTAAAAAAAGGTAAGATATCTGGAGCTTAAGGTTATATATTCACAGAGGCTCGACCAAAAAACAAAAAACATGTAAAGTAGAACAGTATGTCTAGGTATACATGACTTCTGTTCTTTATGTCTGGCCAGTGATGCGCTAGTGGTAAGCAATATTATCATAATCAAAAATTATACTAATCATAGATGACTTTTCTAAACATGTAAAATTCATCGTGGTTGGTAAAATACTTTAACCCAGAAAGCACTGTCATGTTTTAGTAGAGGTATGTTTCTAAGTGAGTCTGAAAATAGTTTGGTCTTGTTGTGAAGCAGCATTTGGCAGACTTACAATGGAATATTTGATACTTTTGATGTTCATTACTATATAGGATAGATGCTATGAAATGTTTTGTAAGGTAGTTGGCTTATTTGTATGCTTAGATGGGAGAAAATTTATTCCATGTTTTCTTAATAACTTGTATCTTTTCATTTATAAATGCTGAAGATGGCAGGAACCAAGTAATTATTAAGCTTAGTTTGGGCTAAAGTACTTAAAAAATAAGACTTGCTATTATGTGTACCTTTTTGTCTGCAGGTCATTATTGCTGTGGTTTGAGCTCAGCATGGCTGTAGTCATCCGTTTACTGGGGCTTCCTTTTATTGCGGGGCCTGTGAATATTCGTCATTTCTTCACGGGATTGACTATTCCTGATGGAGGAGTGCATATAATTGGAGGGGATATTGGGGAGGCTTTTATTATTTTTGCAACAGATGAAGATGCAAGACGTGCCATAAGTCGTTCAGGAGGGCTTATCAAGGATTCATCTGTAGAGCTCTTTCTTAGTAGCAAGGCAGAAATGCAGAAGACCATAGAAATGAAAAGAGCTGATCGCACAGGAAGAGAGCGACCAGGATCTGGGGCATCAGGGGTTGGCAGCCTATCTAATTTTGTTGAGGCTAATAATGAAGAAGCGAGTAATTCTGGATATGGCTCTTCAATGAATCAAGATGCTGGGTTTCATACTAATGGTACAGGACATGGTGATTTAAGGCCAAGAAAGACACGGCCGTTGAAGGCTGAGAACCCTTACTTGTTTCTACGGGGTTTACCTTACTTAGTAAATGAAGATGATGTACGTATTTTTTTCTCTGGTTTGTGTGTGGATGGAGTAATTTTCTTAAAACATCATGATGGCCGAAATAATGGTGATGCCATAGTAAAATTTGCTTCTTGTATTGATGCTTCAGGAGGTCTTAAATGTCATAGAAGTTTTATGGGTTCAAGATTTATAGAAGTAATGCAAGGCTCAGAGCAGCAGTGGATGGAGTGTGGTGGTGATGCAATTAAGGAGGATGACGTCCCTATGAGAACTGAAGAACATTCTCCACCAAGAGGAATTAACGATAGACATTTCAGAAAATGGTCTCGTTCAAAGTCTCCCAGAAGAACACGTTCTCGTTCTCCTCTTGGATTTTATGTTCATTTAAAAAATCTGTCCCTAAGTATTAACAAAAGAGATTTAAGGAATTTCTTTAGAGATACTGATCTGACTAATGAACAGATTAAGTTTTTATATAAAGATGAAAGAAGAACAAGATATGCCTTTGTGGTGTTCAAGACTCTGAAAGATTATAATACTGCTCTGGGCTTACATAAGACTGTTTTACAGTATCGTCCAGTTCACATTGATCCGGTTTCTAGAAAACAAATGCTGAAGTTCATTGAATATTATGAGAAGAAAAGACCAGGGTCAGTAGAGAGAGAAAGACCTGGACATGTTTCACAAAAATACTCTCAAGAAGGCTACCCTGGCCAGAAGTTATGCATATATATAAGAAATTTTCCATTTGATGTCACAAAAGTTGAAGTGCAAAAGTTTTTTGAAGACTTTTCTCTTGCTGAAGATGATATATATTTACTTTATGATGAGAAAGGAGATGGTCTGGGCGAAGCATTGGTGAAATTTAAATCAGAAGAACAGGCCATGAAAGCTGAACGTTTAAATCGACAAAGATTCTTGGGGACAGAGGTGTTGTTAAGACTTATATCTGAGGCTCAAATGAGGGAGTTTGGTGTAAATTTTTCCTCGATGTCCAGTGAAAAAATGCAAGACCGTTCACAGTCTCGTGACAGAGATGATCATTCCAGTTCATTTGACTCAAAAGAGCAACCGGTATACTCAACTGGTCCATCTGAAAACTTCAGACATCAGTTGGAAGACTTCAGGCAACCGGACAGTTTCAAGCATCCCCAAGGGGATTTCAGACAGCCTGATAGGCGCCCTCCAGAAGACTTCAGGCACCCCCCGAAGGATTTCAGGTGCCCCCCAGAGGATTTCAGGCACTCCCCAGAGGACTTCAGGCGCCCCCGGGAGGAGCACTTCAGACAGCCTACTGAGGAGGACTTCAGGCGCCCTTGGGAGGAGGACTTCAGGCATCCTAGAGAGGAAGACTGGAGGCGGCCTCCCAAGGAGGACTTCAGGAGGCCCCCTGAGGAGGACTGGAGGCGACTTCCTGAGGGAGACTTCAGACGGCCTCCCCAGGGAGATTGGAGGCGACCATCTGAGGAGGACTTTAGGCACCCCCCTGAGGAGGATTTCAGACGGCCCCCTGAGGAGGACTTCAGGCGACCCCTTGAGGAGGACTTTAGACGGTCCCCTGAGGAGGACTTCAGGCGGTCACCCCAAGAGCATTTCCGGCGGCCACCCCAAGAGCATTTCCGGCGGCCACCCCAAGAGCATTTTCGCCGGCCACCCCAAGAGCACTTCCGACGGCCAGCCCAAGAACACTTCAGGCGGCCACCCCAGGAGCATTTCAGGAGGCCACCCCAGGAACATTTTAGGCGGCCACCTCAGGAGCATTTCAGGCGGCCACCTCAGGAGCATTTCAGGCGCCCTCGAGAGGAAGACTTCAGGGGCCCACCAGATGAAGACTTCAGGGGCCCTCCTGATGAGGACTTTAGGCACCCTCCTGATGAAGACTTCAGGAGCCCCTTGGAGGAAGACTTTAGAGGCCCTTCTGATGAGGACTTTAGGCAGCTCCCCGAGGAGGACCTTGGGGGTGCTCCTGGGGAGGAGCCCAGACTTCCTGACAATTTTAGACCTCCTGGTGAAGAGTTTAGGAGCACACCTGATGATTTTAGAAACCATCGCCCTTTCATGAATTTTGGTCGCCCAGAAGGTGTGAGGTTTGATTTTGGAAAGCGTTATATGGGAGGTTTTCCTGATGGGAGATTTATGCCTGATCCTAAATTAAATTGTGGTTCAGGTAGAGTAACTCCTATTAAGATAATGAATCTTCCATTTAAAGCTAATGTTAATGAAATTTTAGACTTTTTCCATGGTTATAGAATCATAGCAGATTCAGTTTCAATACAGTATAATGAACAAGGATTACCTATAGGGGAAGCCATTGTTGCTATGATAAACTATAATGAAGCTATGGCTGCTATTAAAGATCTAAATGACAGGCCAGTTGGCCCACGCAAAGTTAAGTTAGCTTTGCTCTAAAGAGCATTTCTAAATTCAGTTACCTTCCCACAGTATTGTTGCAGTAAAATGCATTTTTAAATGTTTATTTTCAATTATCTAATGAAAAGAAACATAATTTTGATCTGTGAAAGAACTAATGTAAATAGTAGAATGTTAATCTGGTTTTCTTTTGCTTGCAAATTGCCACTTTTTCTAATTTAAAGTTCATATATATGCTTTTTCTTTGACAGTGGGAGAGAGAACTAATCCTTGAATTCATTTTTCTTGATGTCATTTTTCTTGATGGGTAAACCTCAAGACTTGTATAACATAGAGTTGAATTTGGGGAAGATGAATTTTATATTCACTTTTGTTTCCATTCTGTATTCTATATCTTTTACTCAGACTGTATAAGGAAATGGTCAGTGATGATTGTTCGGGCTGGGCATTTTCATTGCTACCTGCCTGCAAAGTTAATTCTTACCCATCTGGGACGTTACCATGTTAATTCTCCTGTTAAATATAAATAGTTCAAAATGGACAAACTGTGAAAGTGAAATTTACTTATGTAAAAAGCTTAGGATGTTCTGAAAGTTCCCATGTTCATAACTTTGCAAAGTTTTATAAAAATAAAAAAAATTGCAACTGAATAGATCAACTAACTTTTATTTGTATGAAAGAAAAATTACAGCTTGGTATCTGTGACTTTTTCAACAGCTACATTAATAGGAGGGACCAACATAAATGTATAAGTGCTTTATATATAGTTTTGTGTTTTTTTCAATATCTCATCAACCAAAATGATAAGATCAACTCAAAATACAAGACACACACACAAAAAAACAACCACAGTTAAATTTCAGGTACAAGGGATCATAGGCAGGGAGGAATCTGACAAATGGATAGTTTGTTTCTAGAAAGAATTTAGTGGTGATGCACAGAACTTGTATTTTTATTTTCAAAACTTTTGGATCCATTCAGACAAAACTAAGTATGTATAAGACTTGTGAGACTGAATTTTGACTTTTTTGATATGCTACACCTAGTGCAGGCATTTTATAAATAATCAATGGATTTTCTACACCCATAATATTAATGGCTAACATTTATTGAGAACTCTTGTGTATTATGCATCATAAATGCTTTACATGCATAATCTCAATCTTACTGTTCCCTAAGCAGCACAGAGTTACTAAGTACCTCCAGTTTTCAGATGAGGATTGTTTTGCAAGCTTAGTCATGGTAAATCATGGACCCACTTTCAGTCTAGACGGACCACTGACTGACTCCAGTTTATGTTCTTAACACTTGCTGAATAACTTTAAGTGTATTTTTAATTTTAGTAAGAACATGCTAAAAATATTTTCAAGGATAAATGATATTTTTGACTCCAGTGTTGCTTTAAAAATAGCATTAAAAAATTTAAAACTACGGTGTCAAAGATAAAAGATTGTTAATAAAAGACAAAGTGACTTTAAAAGTTCTTATATACTCAGGGTTTCTCTTGGACACTCACATATATTGGCTTCTAATTCACAAAGTACAAAATTGCTAATTTTATCAAGAATGATTTGACTTTGGCCTTTTCCATTTTCATAAAATATAGTTCAATGGTGTGATCAGGAGATATTCCACATTGAACAAACGAATAAAATTTAAATTTACATACAGTAATAATGGGTTATTGCAGAAGAAGAATACTTTGTTAGTACTTAGCAGATTAGTATGTAAGTGTTCTAGGTTAATTTTCAATGATCCAGAGGCCTAAGAGAAGCCCACTGAAGTTTCTGTATTTGTTCTTTTTTTTAATTATACTGAACATCTTCTTTTGTAGCATGAATAAACTGGTAAATTTGGTTCAAAGAAGCTCTCTGATATGACTTTTTTTTTTAATTTGCATATGGGCAGGAGGCACCAGGGATCGAACTCCAGACCTCCAGCACAGCAGGTCGGAGCTCTGCCTGCTGAGCCACGGCAGCTGCCCTCTGATATGACTTTTTAAAATACTAAAGTTATAAATAGCTAAGGGAATAATAAAAAGGAATATTCAAACACACAATGAGTAAAATAGAAGAAATGATATTTTAAAATATGGTCATTAGATAAACCTGTGGAATGTATGGAAGATTTAAAAACACATTAAATGCATAGCGTTAAAGCTAAGATGAAGCTTATTAATGTGGAAGTGCTTCTCAAACTGTGATGGGTTGTCGTAGTGGTAGATAAACGGTCAACTACAGTAAACACAAGTTTTGTATTTTGATTTAAAATTAATTGATGTGAATATTTCATTTTACTCTGTGATATATCACGGTTTAATTTTTTAAAACTTTTTCATTATAAAACTTTATTACAGGGCAGGCAATGGTGGCTCAGTGGCAGAATTCTCATCTGCCATGTCAGAGACCTGGGTTAGATTCCTGGAGCTTGCCCATGCCAAAAAAAAAAAAGTTTATTACCGAGAGCCAGCTGTGTGTATCTCTTTCCAACTCTGCCATCATAATAAATGTGGATAAGTTGCCGATCATAGGCATATTTATACCATGAAAATCAATGTCAGGGCATTTTCCCCTTCCTCTAGAGAGCCAATTTTACCAGCACACCTCCAGAGAATAGTGGATAGTGGACTAATTTGTGCCCATCACCCTGCTTTCAATAAGTTTTGTTTCTTCTATCTTCTGCATATACTAGGGGTATATTGGTTCTTTAGTTTGATACCCAATGGTATTTTCACTCTTAAAGACAAATGTTTTTATCCATTATCCAGAAGGTATCTGAAAAATATAGATCATGTGTTGAAAGTCATTTTATTCTATAACCAAGAGATAGGTTAAAATTGTATTAGGAATGCACTTTTACTTGGAACATTTTCAAGAACAGTGGCGCTTGGGCCATAAATCACCTACTCTAGTAACCCTGCCACCACCATCTTTGCATTAAATACTCGGATACAATTATGATCCATGATTATAAATAACATTTAATACTGATAACCCTAATACAGCTAATATTCCCATTTTAGAGCTAAGAAATGCAAGTCTGTAGACTAACCTGTTGGGTTGGCTACTTGTTTAATTTACAGCCAAGAACATGAGGTTTCTTTTAAGTACCTAATAGCCTTGATTTTGCCTCAGCCCACAAAGTATAAAATACCTAGTCTAGCCCTTTAAGAAGTCTGTCAGCGTGTCTGATTTATATGAAAGTTAGTTGTACATTGATAGCATTCTCATTACTTTCTGAGGTAGGCAGAGCATATACATTTTATTCTAGAGTTTTCTGATTCCAGAATTAAAAAGGCACTGTTTTAGTTTTACAGATAAGGCAGCCGATACTCAAGAGCTATTGAGTAAGCAATGAGAAATACTATAACCCTGTCTTCCTTGCCTCTCCCACAACAATAACAATCTTAAATACTGTTTGGGAAAATAAAAAATGCAATGACATTCTCAGTGCCATAATTTATCAGTTTAGGGTATTGAAATATTTAAAAAGTGCTGAAGTCATTTTATGACTTAGGGCTACCCTCAGGAAGCAGTGCTTTGTTAAGAACAATCATAAATGACAAAATCAAAAAAGCTTTCTAGAAAGTCTTTATTTTTGTTATTGCTTTTTCGGTTTCTCCCAAATGTATTAATAAATTTCGTAATTTTTATCCGTGTTGACTGGGACCCATGAAATAAAATTATAATTTCCCCACCAAAGGAAAACAAGTTTTAGATGAACTAACTGAAAGGCTCTTAAATTGTTTCATATTTTCTGGAATAAAGGTGCCTATATTTTTTATTAACAAGATGATAACTTGGTAAAATTTTTAGTGAATTCTTAATGCTTTATGACATTCCATGTGTGCTTTTTAATGTTTCCTTAGGCAACATTCCACCAAGTTATTTTCCAAAAGTTGTGGGACTGTACGTAATGCTTCAGTGTGACAAGCAGTTTTTGTTCTAAAACCAGAAATCAGGTTGAATGTGACTTTTTTAAAAGCTAAAATTTATGCTTTATGCATACCGGTAAAACATTAACATCTTGGTGTCCCATTTCCTTTATTTAGTCTGTTTGATTACACTCTTGTTAAATAGTAAATTTACAGATCAATTGATGAAACTTCAGGTTTTAGTAAAAGTAAACAAAAAAAAAAAAGGAAATTTGTCTTTTTAATCAAGATTTTGTGGAATAGAATTTGTATTAAACAGAACGACTATACAGGACACTTTTCTCATGATGAAAGCATGGAGTCTTAACCTAAAAGAAGAAAAATAGAGTAGTTAGATCTTTTGATTTTTGTCATTCAATTGTGTAGCAACCTGAAATAGGTACAGTGCATTATATGAAATACTCTGAAATACATAATCTTAAGAAAATGTACTCAAAAGGATCATATACCACTGCAGAATGCTGAAATGACTGGTGTGTTAATGTTTTTAAAACCTTCATTTTTGGTCAGCATACATTTTAATTATCTCTCCATTTTCAGGAGTGTGTCACTTTGAGCTTTACTGTACAAGCCAGTATCAAGTTTTACAATTTAGTAATGCTGAATTCTCAGTCATTTTAAGATGGAAATGGAACGCATACTCAAGAAAATCAATTTTCTTCTTCTGTAACATCTAACTCTTCATCTTCGTCATCATCATTTGCTTGATGATCCTTTCTTAGTCGACAGGTAGATAACTGTTAGAAGATAATACATTTTTAAAAATTGAAGAAAAAATAGTAACAAGTATTTTATTTGGTTAGTATTGTTTTATATGTCCTTATAGGTAGGAAGTGGCACAGAGAACAATTATTTAAAAAAATGTCCACGTGTAATAACTTCTGGTAATGAAAATTTGCAATGGACTATCATATTTTAAGGTTGGAAATAAAGTTTATAAATTTTTTTTGCATAAAATGTACAAGTAACCATTTGATTCCAGTTGGAAAGCCACCAGTACTTCAAAATATAAAATACTCCCAGAGAATAGTATAGTATCACAGTATATTAATGTTAAAAACATTAAGTTAAACAATTCTTGGGTAAAAAAAACGCAGGGATTTATTTGAATGAGAATCACCAAAGGGATGGCAGAAACACAAGGATATTTCAACTAGACAGGCAGACAGAAATACTGATTAAAAGTAGTGTGATTTAAGTGGAATGAGTTAAGGATACTTAATTGACTTTAAGCTTTAAGTATATAGACTGTTGCCACTTGGGTTATCTTGCCTAAAACCTCTCTGAGGGTAATTATATAGTTCCCACATAGCAATGTCTGGAGACCTTGTCAGAACTAAGATATGGGTTTATATTAGTGGCATCTTAGAGGCAGAGGTCAGGGATACTACTCAACATCTTCACAATGCACAGGGATCTACTTACCACCCCCAAATAATTATCTGGCTCAAAATATTAATAGTGCTGAAGTTGAGAAACCCTGGGATGATGTGTCATGCAAATGTTAGCTAACTTAGGTTACATTATTAGCTCTAAATAGTCAATCAAAACTTCATATGTACTATAATACTAAATTTATGGAATCACTGCTTAATAAAAATATAGTTTAATTTGGGGGTGAGATGCATATAAAGTAGTAAGTAAATATTTAAGAGGATAATCAAATAGAATGTATTGGGTCAAATTTACGTACACGTATTTTGAAAATATTTTGTTCAACTTTACATTTTGAAGGCTTGTATGAAAAGGACATAGCTTTGTAGGTCAAGATTTGACAAGTTATGCCCCTTAAGCCAAATCCAGTCTACATCCTGTTTTCCTAAGACAGCCACACTATGTATTGACTATGCTACTCTTGGTTATAACAGAAACCAAATGCCTTGCAAAGCTTAAAATAATTTACTCTCTGGGCCCTTATAGAAAAAGGTTGCCAACCCCTGCTCTAGACAATAGGTAACTCAGGCTTTCTGTATATAGAAGTGAGAAAATTGACTCTTATGAACCTGTGATAACGGTCACTGTAAAAGCCCTCTTGAGCTTTTCTGGGTACAGCCAATTGTAAAATGTATTTAAACAACGAAGTCTGACTTCAGAATCTGTGCTCTTCATATAGCTGGTCTATGCTCTTCATATACCAGATAACAAATCTTGATTAGTATTCTGTTGTTCTTTACACCTGTGCTCTCAAGTACTCTACTTTGGATAGTAAAATGTGGTTATTAATATATAAGGTAATGAATATAATAAGTAACGTTATATTAGAATTGCATCTAGTGGATCTTCCATCATTTTACAGAAGAAATAAGCCCAGAGAGGATGTTATATGAGGTCACACGGCTGAAGGGAAACGTTTTTACTTCTGAACAATTCCAAAGGCATCAGCCTAGATTCCATTAAATTGTGGTTTCTAGCTCACCTGTCCTGTTCCAGATACACACTTTGCTGACAGTGATCTCTGAAGAGGTGACTTTGAATTTGCTCTTACAATGTCTAAACGAGATGAATAGTCTGGTGGATACAGAGAGTTTCGGAAAACCTATTGCAACGATAAGAAATTTATTATAAAGCAAATGTTAAACAATGGAAATCTAGAAAGCCAAATTAAATTCCTTTTAGCTATTTTTTTAAAGCAACTCCACCAAAATGGACAAAGTTATACTTACTGTAAGTTTAAAGGAAAAAACAAAATACAAATAATAGCTTAACCTGGGAAGATGAAAACTAAAAAATTCTATTTAAATCATAGAAAATGGTGGTAAACAGTAATTAAATCAGAAAACAATCAGTTGAGTTGCTTTCACCAGGGAAATGCAAAGGGTAAATATGACAGAATGCCTACCCTTCAAGTTTGCAAGCTAGAAGAAGGTTTGTTACGATTCATATCTTTGATTCTTTGGGATTCATATCTTTGATTCTTTGTTCTGCCAGTCTTCGGTTCTATCAATTTAACTTAAAAGCAGCAGAAAATCACATAATAGTAAATTGGAGCCACTTTAATTTATGGATTCCAACCTCATACAGGATCTGAAATCAACTGCCTACCTATCCTCTTTCCTTAAAGAAGTGTTCCACATCTTAGCACTTTTTTAAGGCTACCTCTTCCCATCTACCATTTTTTGAGCACACAGATTATAAATAGGTAAGGTTATCAGATATGAATTTCAACTTCCTTCCCTTTCCCTTCAAACTCTACTCCACACTTCTTTTTTTTTTAAAGCAAATGTCATTCTGATCCTTTCCAAGGTCCATTTAACACCAAACCATACCAACAAACAAGCTTTCTTTTTCCATAGGTTCCCTCCCTCAGCGTACACAAACTCAAATCCATCTTTTTTCTTTTAATTACCTCAAGGTATAACTTCACCTTTTAAAACACTTCTCATTCATTCCTCGACAAACTTAAATTTGGCTTTCACTCTCCACTGAAATTGTTTTTGTTAAAATCAGCCAAGTCATCTTTTTGTCTTCATCCTTATTGATCCTGTTAAATTTTCTTTCCCACTGTTTACAAAAGTTTCCCTTTTAGGCCACTTTTTTTTTTTTTTTGTATGTTCCTCTGAAACAGTGTGTAGGTAAAATCTACATACATTCTCTACCTTCAATCAATCTACCATACATTCTCTTCTGATAACCATATTCGTATTCCCAATCACCTTTTGTTCCCCTAGACCAGTACTGTCCAATAGAACTTTCTGAGATCATGGAAATGCTTGCTATTATATGCTGTACAAAAAGGTATCCACTGGCCAAATGTTCTAATTGGAGCATTCAAATGTGGTTTATGTGACTGAGGAACTGAATTTTTATTTTAGCTTAAACTAAACAGCCACATATCCCTAATGAATTCTTTATTGGATAACGCAGCTCTAGATTAACTTTTACACCTACTACACCAAACTTGAAGCCTGGGCATTCAACCTAAATTTCTTACCGGAGGTTCTTCTGTTTTTCTTTACTGACTCCAAAACACTTTACTTCACAGCTTACTTAGAATTATCTTATTAAAGACCAGTTCTCTACTTCTCTATTCAAAAGCTTTTTGTGGTTCCCGATTACACAGAGTCCAAATGCCTAAGATGACATACAAGGCTTTAAGATCATCCCAACCCACCCACCTCTCTTCAATTACAGTCTCCATATCTATATGTAGAACTTCTGTGCCTTTGAAATGCAGGTTCCTCAGCCTAGAATTCCTGCAAATTTACCCATCTTTTAAGAGCCAAGACAAAATACCACCTTTTACTTTCCCCAATTCTCTAGTTAGTAGCTCCTATTCATACCCTAAGTATAGCTTTTATCTCACTGTTTGTAATTGATTACATCTGTCTCCACAACTCCAGCAAGGAACTATTTTATCTTGTAACAACTCCCAGTTTAAGATTGTAACCTGGCAAGTTAATTAAATTCATATTAGCTAAATGTTATCAACAAGAACTTAATCCCCATGCTGTGGTAAATAAAAGGAGACCCAAATTGGGGTATGTCACCACACACTGCTTTAAACCTTAGAGAACTGCAGGACACAATTAATCAAGAGATAAAATTTAAGAGTGACTTGTGTTTTAGGGCAATTCAGGGATGCTAATTAGGTTGATAGGTTACTGAGGAACAAATTCTGTTTTGGTGCCAAGCATGGAAAACTGGCATCCTAGTATGATAAAACAAAACAAAAGACTCATTGAATCAATTGATATTTGGAGGGATATGTTACTTTGGTTAGAAGACTATTCCTTTTTTCCTCCTTGCAAAGATGAAGTTTCACATGAAAAACCAGAAGACAATCTACAACCCTTGGGATAAAAGTCTAAACCAGCTAAACATTAAAATTAACCTCTTCCTGCAAAACACTGAATTTACAGGAATATTAATTTTTTTAGCATGGGCGGGAACCGAACCTGGTTCTCCGGCATGGTAGGCGAGAACTCTGTCTGCTGAACCACCGTGGCCCGCCCAGGAATATTAATTTATTGGCAAAAATGCATTTTTCACCAGGATCCAAGATCTCTTCTAGGATTAAGTTTCAAAATATGAATATACTCTAAAGCAATTGCATAGAGGTGAGCTTTTGAGCAGAAAATGGGCCTGACTTTTTATATGAAGAACAAATAAGGAAAGATGGATGTGATACAACCAGAGTGCCTAACTGCAAAAAAATAAACAAAAACCCCCAAAAAACCGCTGCTTGAATAAATCTCAGCTATTATCACAAAGCATGGACTACCTAGAAGAACAAGTTATTCCTCTCTGTATATTTTCTTTACTTGTTTCCAATAAACCTTGTGTTTATAAGATTTCTCCTCCCCCGGCACTTGTTTGATATGATTTTACTTCCCCTGGTCCCATAACTTTCTCTAAACTGCTTTCCTTCCTGCTACTGATTACTGTGTAAGCAGAAATCGTAATAGTTTATGCTTACAGTTCATTGAACATGTGCCTTGTTGTCAGCATTGTTCTAACTGCTTTGTATAGATTTCTGTGTAAAACAGTCTTACTTTTAAGATCTTTGCGTATATAAACCCTCTTTGAAAGTTGCTATGTCCTCCTACTCAGCCCTCAACCCTCTACTAAAGAAATTCCTTGCTTCACTAGACTATTTGGAACCCTCTTACACTCACAGCACACTATTTTTTTCTTTAAGGCACTGGTCACATAAAAATTATACAGTTACACTAGCATTTGTGTTTTAAATGTCTGAACTCACTGGTCAATTTTTAAGTTCCTGCTTTTGACAACTTGGATTATTTTCAACTTGTAATGCTAAATCCTTAGCATTTCGAATGGTGCCTCTATATAAAAGGTGCTTAAGGAACAGTTATTGAATGAACATTCTGAGGTAAGTACTATAAAAACCTCCAGTTTAAAGATGAAGATGATGAACTTGCTCAATATTAGCCCCTGGAAAGGGGGGGAATTGATATTTAAAAACACATTTACTAAAAAGTCCTGAAATCTTTAGTTTTTCATGGATCTCTCCTACAAGCTACCTAGGTAGCTATTTAAGAGTAGCGGTAAGAAAAGTTATAAAGGAAGTTGTGTGTAAAAAAAAAAAAAAAGCTGTCTAGGACCTTCGGAATGGAGGGAACACCTGGAAGTTATTATCAGTTCACGAATAGTATGTTAAGAGTATTAGCAAAAGGATGAAAATACTTTTAAAGTTGGAGGTAAAGTTGGAGGTTCACTTTTGAACCTGCTACTCAACTACTTTTGTACTATCAGTACAAAATAAGCAATTTCCTGTTTTTGTCACTCATCTAAAACCATACTTCTGGCATTATAGTATGGAGAGGATAAAACACAGCACCTATACTCAGACTTCTGGGTTTGGATCCTAGGTCTGCTATTTACTAGCTATAAGCTTTGGGAAAAGTTTCTTATCTCTACTGTATCAGTTTTCTCATCCACAGAAATAAGGACAATATGTACTTTTATCAAACAATTCAAGTTATCAAAATTAATGGAAAGATGAATTGGTATAGTTAATGCTTAGATTCGTTGCTGGCCCAAAGAGCACTATATATGCCTTTGCTCTATTATATTACAAACAACAGATAAAAGTTTGATAATCTATTAAAAACAATGGATATGAAAAGGATGAAAATTGAGAAACCTGAGCTTTAGTGTTTAGAAGGAAGAGACCCTCAAGAAGTCATCTATTGACAAAGAGTAAATAATATGATCATGAATGCATACCTGATGAAAAACTAAGATCAGATTTTGGCATTGGAAGCATAAATACAAATATACATGTACCTTTCTTTATTTTAGTCAAGCTATTTTCTGGATTTACTGAATTAAGTTTCCTGGAATCAGTAGAGTAATGGGAAAAGAAGACCCCAGTACTGTTTTATGGATAGTTAATTAGAAAAAAAAATTAGAGCGTTTTCAAATTTGTTGAATGGCAGACACTCCTAAATTCTATCACTTGTTAATAATACAGAATAATTCTGGTTACACCTCGTAAGTCATACTGATTTTCACTTTTACTATAGAGATAATATGAACACAGTATGTCTGGAATAGTTTATCAATTCGGCAAAAAAAGCTTTTGTGCCCTTTTAAGAAGGTAGGGTATTTACTTTTCAGATGTGCATACTGAGGAATAGGCTTTGATATTTAATTGCTCTAAGGTTAGCTGACCAATCAGAATTCTTTGTATTTAACCAAACCCCTATCAGTGCAGAATAAAATAAGCCTTATATATAAATCTACATTTATTTCATAGCTTAGTTATTAAGTCATATAAAACCAGTTAGAATCCCAATTCTGATACTAGCTAAGTTACCATAAGTAATTTCAGTTAAACAGGCGTAAATAAAGCCTCAGCCTGTTTCCATGTTTGTAAAATGAGAACAACAGTACCTAGCCCACAGAATTGTATGAGGATTAATTTCATGCATTTAAAACTTAGGGCATTGTGCATGGCCATAAACATTCAAATGTTAGCTATTATTTTTAGCATACTTCAATGAGCTTCTATCACCACCCAAATGATATACCACTTTATTTCATGTAATGGCTTTATGTAGATTATATTTTACTAGTTATTAGTAAATTAACTGTTGGAATTTACCATGAGCTAATGGGACAATGTTAAAAAATAAATACAGGGCAGGCCATGGTGGCTCAGCAGGCAAGAATGCTTGCCTGCCATGCCAGAGGACCCGGTGCCTGCCCATGTAAAAAAAAATAATAAAATTAAAAAAAAAAAAAAAATACATACATAGGAAATCATAAAAGTTCAGCTATTTAGGACTGCACACAATAACATAAACCATGGAAGTGTTCTAATTTTAACATTTTTTACCCACAAAATTAATGCTCTCAAAAAAAAATTAATGTTCTCTTTTAAACATTTCCATATTAATAGAAGAACTGAGTTTATATAGATACAGTCTTACCTCTAAATCTTCTTCCTCATCAATCTTCTGTATATTTTGGTAGGCAGCAGTGTAGACCTCTAAAGCTTTGCCATGAAATAACATTTCAATAGTGATAAATTCGGAAAATATAGTCTAGATGAACAAAGATTTTAATTGAAACAATCACTTAAGTTGTTTGGTGAATTTAGTAAATTTATATTCTCTGTAGTCTTGGCATTTTATAAAGTACAGAGATATCTTTTTCTACATGCTAAGGAAGTACAAAAGATAGCAAAATTAGTTGCAAAGGCCCTATGTAGGAAAACCTTCAAATTTTGCATAGTTCCTACAATACCTTATATATTTTTAGTTAGTTCATTTATTTATACCTAGTACTTGACATTTATGATAAAAAAGGATCTGACTAAAATGTATGCCCTTATGTACCTGATAACACGTCTGTATTAGTAGAGCAGTTTTTCAAGCTGGTATTTCAACAACTCCAAGTAATGTTTAAACAAAAGAATACTGATTAGATAGGAATTATATCCCATCATATTTCTGACTATAAACTACGTGTATTCTTAACCACAAAAGAAATACTTGGTAATAATGATATTATGACTAGTAAAGCACCATACATTTGTGTAAGTCTTTTTAGTTTAAAAATACATGACTTGCCCCTTGTTGCTCAGCACTAAAATGTTGAGAAATGCACCTAATTCTTCTAAGGTAACAACAGTTCTTGTCCACTGCACTGAGCTGTTCTTGCTAGAAGCAATCATTTCCTTTACAAATAAACTGCAGGAAAGCTATATGAGCATGATGAAAACTTGTACCAAGGAAGATCATGCTTAAAGAGAATGGAAATATGCATGCTGATCTAGATGGGGCTGAGATAATCAGTAGGCAGGGAAAGGATATAAACCAGATATGTCTTCAATAAAATAGGATCTTATCCTTTTGTTAATTATTTTTAATTCCTTATCAAAATAAAAAAGCATTAATGTTGAGAGAACTGGGCAGAATGAGAACAGCAGAAAATACGAAAGATACTCAAGCATTGTCCATAAAGATACAAGATGGATAAGACTGGTTAAACTAGAAGGTAATAGTCAAATACCCATTTCCCTTCATCCCTGCTCTCCTGACTGGAGTGATCTTGCATTTTGAAAGACAGCCATATAGACGGCCATCAGTTTTCTCTGACTCTTTTCTCCATCTTTTATTTTTCCCTAAAGGATCAGAAAAATATATAAGGGTACTAACAAGTTTCTGATTGCTAGTGAGTGGAAACAGATAATGTAGTTGAAAGTATTCCTTTTGGACTATGAAGGACACATATCAGTCTGATGGAGAAGAGTAAATATGACTGACAATGATTCTTAGTGTCACTTCATATATGTCACCGAGGGCTCTGGTATACTAGACTGGAAACCAACTACTCAATATAAAATAACATTATGCTAAAACATAATTTTGGATTTTATACCAAGAATTTCCCAATACCCAGGAATACTGCAGAGGTGGAATGGCTTTTGAACTGGGCTGAGACTTTCTTGGTTGTGTCTCCCTAAGGCAGCTGCTAACCAGAAAGGAGTCAAGTGCCCTTTAGGAGTTCTGAAACTTCTAGAGAAAAAACAGTAGAACTAGGACTCAACTACAAACACTGAGGTTCCTTGAAGCCCATTTTAGGTGACATGAACTCTAAATCAAGTACAGACTTACATCTTTCTTTCCTAATGTAAATCCAGAGATTCTCCACTTTTAGTGAATAAAGAACTATATAAAAACAATACAATATTGGTTTGACTTTCTTTTTATTCAAGCCTGGAATAGAAAATTGTGTTTTTCAATTACTTGGGTCTTCAGAATAGAATTACTGATAATGCCTAAAACAGTGGCAGCAATTAAGTCCTGAAATAAGTTTCTTTTAAGGTGAGCACAGAGGGAGAAGGAAAATACACATTTTAGAATATCAGATAGCTCCATGTTTTAGTTTTTTTTCCTGGGCAGAATATTTAGAGACTTATCTGCTTACCTGTGTGGAGGGAGAAGGGGAAGGTATTTGTCTTACTCTATAAAAGTAGCCAAGAATTAAGTTGGATAGCCTCAAGTGAGGGATTAAGTTTAAATCACTCAAGTGAGTTGGGTAGTAATAGGGGTCTATTACTAAATGTTCCTACAAATGGACATTCTAAACGTTTAGCAGATGGTCACACTGTTTAATAACCAGTGAAGTCCAAACATTTAAAGCTTTATTAAAACTAAATATGTAGGTTTGGGTTCAATTCAAATCTATTCTAACCTGGTAATTGGAATACACAAACATTTCAAAGTAATATTTAAAAATTTTCAAATATTTGAATATAGTTATTAAATTCCTTATGTTTAAAATATCTGAATCTGATGTTATCTCTGAATTAACATAGTTTTGAATACTAGCATTTTGTGTAAGTTAACCTTCCCCTTTGACTTATGAGTAAGCCCTGAAAAATAGGTAGTTATAGCATCTGAAAGGAGAAAGTCAGTGATCAGGCCATTACGACAGAACTGTCAATTGCTGTGCAAGCTGAATGGGCTCCTTCTAGTTGGAACTTGTACTCTTAGGGTGTTTGGGGGCCTGATTCTTGTATCCCACGCAATTAATAAGCTTCTGTATAGTCTCAAGTCTGAAGGCCTGACCCACCTGCTCCAGGCTTACTCTACTGATCTGGGGAATCACACCTTTCAGTAGATCACATCTGTAAAATCTGGAGAACTTGTGTCTACAAAAAAGCTTGCTGGACTTGACTGGGATTGCAACGACACTTTATATCAGTTTGAGGAGAAATGACACCCTAACAATTGAATCTTCTGATCCATGAACAAGACTGAATGTACCCTTTAAGCTGCTTCCTGTGTCTTAAGGTAGGTAGCCTGCTCTATAATATAGACACAGATGGTGAACCAAGTATGAGACCCTGCACTGTATACACAAAACTTCCAAGTTCTTACAAAAGGTCAGGGCCTGGAGGTGACATCATGAACACAATGACTTAAAGACATACCATGAAAAAGCCTCCCCAGAGATTAAGCGAATAAAAGGGCAAATCTCACTTGCTTAGAACTCTGGACAACAGCAGAGACTGGAGAAGGACTCCACAAAAGCTGAATAGAAGAGACAGAAAAATATCAGGAAATTTCTGTCTTGGACCTGCTGGCCTGTTCCTCTCCCCCTCACTCAGTCCTGCACAACTTGTGAGTCCTTCAGAGGCAGCAGCGAGGTCTCTCCCAGAATGGATAGAGAATATAGAGCCATTCAACACTGAGTTAAAATCACATGCATATCTAGGTACAGACACCGAAGTCTGCAGAGACAAACTGAGGAATGCAGTACATGAAAGTGATCCTGGGGTGGTGGTGGACTGGGGGAGTCTGTGGTAAAACTGCTGGCAAGGGTGCACTCACTCAATCCAGTTTCTCCCAGCTAGATCACCTAAATGCAAAATGGACTCTTCTGGAGTGACCAACCATTCTAGCTTGATGCCATCAGGCTTCCCCCAGGTAGGATACCCTAATGGGAAAGAAACGAGAGTAAGAAAAGGCTTACAGGAGAAAAAAGGGGCTGGGGGCTTAAATTGAATGGCTGTAAGTCAGGTGGGTCCTAGAACTTAACAGTGTAAGGAAGATGCGGTACTGAGTGAGGACAATAAACAAATTCATAAGCACTGGGGAGAAGATTCTGCACAAAAGCAAACAGAACAAATCAAGATTCCTGGAGAAGGAACAGAAGAAAGGAAACTTCCTCCAAGAAGTGAAATAATTGCATAAAAAGTACAATCTTAAAAACTGTTTCACATACCCAGATCAAGAATCAGATGAACTGAGAAAATCTAAACAGTTAAACACAGGCTATTCTAAAGGTCTAGAATAAGTTGGACTGAGTGTCAAAGAAGAGCCTTAATACAATGCCAATCAACAATAAAACCCTAAACAAGAGCAAGAAACAGGGGCATGCCATGGTGGCTCAGCAGGCAGAGTTCTCACCTGCCATGCCAGAGACCTGGGTTCAATTCCCTGTGCCTGCCTATGCAAAAAAAAAAAGAGCAATAAATAGGCCTTCAGAGTTAACTCATCAAGACAATGCCTAGACATAAACAAAAAATTACAGGCCATACTGAGAAATAGGAAGATATGGGCTGTGTGAATTTAGAATGACTAATTAAAAAAAAACAGAATTTAGAATGACTAATCAAAAATGTTCAAACAAATCTAAATTCAGGAGATGAAGGAAAATATGGCTGAAGAGAAGAAGACAATGTGAGTATTAGAAGAACTCAAAAGTATACAAAGAAACATGACAGAAATTATGGGGATGAAAGGTACAACAACAGAGATTGAAATTACACTAGAGGCACACAACAGAAGATATGAACAGACAGAAAAAAGACTCAGCAAACAAGAAGAGGACAACTGAAAGCACAGTCAAAAGAACAGAAAGAAAACAGAAAAAACTGAGCAGTGTGTGAGGGATTTGAGTGATTGCATGAAGTGCACAAACATATGTGTCATGGCTGTTCCAGATGAGAAGAGAAGGAAAAAGTGACAGAAATAAAATAAAATAAAAATTAAAATTAAATGAAATATTTAAGGAAATAATGGCAGAAAAATTTTCAAGCCTTATGGAAAACAAAAAGCATGTATAAGAAGTGCAATGTACTTCAAACAGAATAAATTCTAATAGACATACTGAGACACATACTAATCAGAATGTCAAATGACAAGATAAAGAGATACTTCTGAAAGCAACAAAAGAAAAGTGATTCCTCACATACAAGGAATTGCCAATAAGACTAAGTGCTGATTTTTCATCAGAGATCACAGAGGTGAGAAGGCAGTGGTAGTGAAAGAGAAAATTTTCAGCCAAAAATTCTTTATCCAGCAAAACTGTTCTTCATAAATGAGGAAGAGTTTAAAATATTCACAGGTAAACAGAAACTGAGAGAGTTTGTCAACAAAAGACCTGCCCTAAAAGAATTTAAGCAAGTTCTGCAGTTTGAAGGATAAAGACAGAAGACAGTGGCTTGGAGTAATTGTGAAGAAATGAAGATCATCATTTAGGGTAACTAAAAGGGTAAATACAAAACTCAATAGTATTGTGTCCTCAATGTACAATTCTGTTCTTTAATTTCTATGAGTTAAAATACAATTGATAATGCCATGCAAAATATAAAGTGGTAAAATGGAACAAAAACACATGAAGATGGGAAAGAGAGTGATATGGGAGTAGGGAACATGTGAGCCACCAAAGCTAAGATTGTATCCCTTCAAAGTAGGTTACAGATATAAGTTGTGTAATATAAACCCCAGGGTGACCACAAATAAAGTATTTTTAAAAATATATACAAAATTTATATAATAATTTATAATTATAAATTAATATAAATAATTTTATATAAATAATAAAAACAAACAGGAATGAGGAAGGGATCAGATGCTTCACAGAAGATTAACAATACAGAAAAGAAGGCTGAAATAAAGGAAAAGAGAAGTGAAAAAATATGAAATATAAAAACCAAAGGAAGGGAGGTACAACAGTGGTGAGAAGTCTTGCTGCTGAGCTGGAGATCTGGGCTCAATTCCAAGAGCTGCCCATGCCAAAAAAAAAAGTAAAATCAAAGGACAAAATGGCTGAAGTCTTTACTGTAAGAACATTGAATATTAATGGATTAAACTCCCCAATCAAAAGACACAGATAGGCAGAATATATAAAAAAGAATGAACCAACTATATGTTGTTTACAAAAGACTCGTCTTAGACCCAAATATATAAATAGATCAAAGTGAAAGGATGGAAAAAGACTACATGCAAATTGTAACCAAAAAAGAGCTAAGATAGCTATATTGGACAAAATAGAATTTAAGTCAAAACTCATTATAAGAGACAAAGAAGGACACTATATATTAATAAAGGGGGCAATCCACCAAGAAAAAAATAACAATCATAAATATTTATGCAACTATCCATGGTGCCCCAAAATAAATGAGGCAAACTGGAAAAACTGAAGGGAGCAACAGACATTTTTACAATAATGGTGGGAGACTTCAATATACCACTTTCATTGATAGAATATCTAGACAGAAGATCAGAGAACTTGAATAACATGATAAATGAACTAGACTTAACAGACAACTATAGAGAATGTCTATATAGTGCACCCCAAAACAGCAGGCTATACATTCTTAAGTGCACATGGATATTCTCCATGATAGATCACATGTTGAGTCACAAAAAAAGTCTCAACAAATTTAAAAAGACTAATTATACAAAGTACTTTATCTGATCATAATGGGATAAAGCTGGAAATCAGTAACAGGTGGAGAACTGGAAAGTGCACACATATCTGCAAATTAAATAATACACTCTTAAAAATCAGTGGGTCAAAGAAGAAATTTCAAGGAATATAAGTAACTATCTTGAGAAGAAGGAAACTGAAAACACATATCATATCTTATGGGATGCAGCAAAGGAAGTGCTGGAAGGGAAATTTATAGCCCTAATCACCTACATTAACAATTGAACAGCAAACTAACCCCAAGGCAAGTAGAAGGAAAGAAATAACAGAGTTTAGATGTAGACATAGATGAAATTGAGAAAAAAATAATAGAGAAAATTACAAACAAAAGCTGTCTCTTTGAAAAAATCAATAAAATTGATATACCCTTATCTGGACTGAAAAAGAGAAAAAGGGAGAAGACACAAATAAATAAAATCAGAAATGAGAAACATTACTACTGACCCCATAAACAATATAAAGGATCAAGAGGATACTTTGAGTAACTGTATGCCAACAAGTTAGTCAACGTAGATGAAATGGGCAAATTCCTAGAAAAACACAAACTACCTACACTGACTCTAGAAGAAACTGAAGACCTCAACAAATCAATCATAAGTAAAGAGAATGAATGAGTCATCAAAAAGCTCCAAACAGAGAAGAATCTAGGGAAAGAATAGTCTCTTTAACATGTTAAATGGTGCTGGGACAACTGGTTAGCCACATACAAATTAACGAAGCTAGTGAATTTTACCAACCATTTTAAGAAAAATTCATACTGATCCTCCTCAAACTCTTCCAAAAAACTGAAGGGAAGGAATACTGCCTAACACATTCTATGATGCCAACATCACCCTAGGAGATATGACAAGAAAAGAAAATTACAGACCAATTATATACAGATATAAAAATCCTCAACAAAATCATTGCAAATCAAATCCACAGCACATTAAAAAAATTATACACTATGAAAAAATCCATGATCAAGTGGGTTTTATTGCAGGTATGCAAGAATGAGTCAACATAAGAAATCAATCAGTGTAACAAACTACATTAACAAATTGAAGAAGAATCACATAATCATCTCTGTTGATGCAGAAAAAGCATTTGACAAAATACAGCATACTTTCTTGATAAAAACACTTAGAACACTAGGAAGAAAAGGAAACTTTCTCAACATGATAAAGAGTATATATGAAAAACCCACAACTAACATCATACTCAATGGTGAAAGATTGATAGCTTTCTCACTAAGATCTGGAACATGACAAGGATGCCCAATGTTACCACTATTATTTAAATTGTATGGGAAGGTCTAGCCAGAGCAGTTAGGCAAGAAAAAGAAATAAAAGGCATCCAAATTGGAAAGGAAGAAGTAAAATGCACACTATTTGCAGATCACATGATCCTATTTAAATCCTGAAAAATCTACAACAAAGCTACTAGAGTTAATAAACAAAGTCGGCAAACTGATGGTGTACAAGATCAACTCCCAAAATCAGAAGTGTTTCTATATATTAACAATCTGAGGAGAAGTCAAGAAAAAAATTTCATTCACAATAGCAACTAAAAGAATCAAATATTTAGGAAGAAATTTAACCAAGAATGAAAGGATGTGTACACAGAAAATTATAAAACATTGCTAAAAGAAATCAAGGAAGACCTAAATAAATGAAAATTCTGTGTTTATGGATTGGATGACTAAATATTGTTAAGATGTCAATTCTACCCAAAACAATTTGCAGATTCATCACAATCCCAAATTAAAATTTCAACAGCCTACTTTGCAGAAATGGAAAAGTTAACTATCACATTTATTTGGAACGGTAAGGGCCCCCCAAAAGCCAAAACATCTTAAAAAAGAAGAAAGTTTGAGGACCCACATTTCCTGACTTTAAAGAAAATTACAAAGCTATAGTTGTCAAAACAGCGTGGTACTGTCACAAGGATAGAAATACTGACCAATGGAAGTGAATGAAGAGTTCAGAAATAGATTCTCACACCTATGGCCAAGTGATTTTTAAGAAGGCTGCCAAGTTCACTCAGTTTGGAAAGTTGGACCGTTATTTCACATTCTATACAAAAATTACCTCTAAATATATCAAAGACTAAATGCAAGAGCTAAAACTATAAAACTGAAGAAAACACAAGAGTATATCTTCATGACCTAGGATTTGGAAATGGATTCTTAGATACACCAAAAGCACAAGTAACAAAAGAAAAATAAGATAACACTTCATCAAAATAAAAAATGTTTATGTTTCAAAGGACACCATCATGAAAGTCAAAAGACAACCCATAGAATGGAGCAAATATTTGATAAGGCACTTCTATCCAGAATATATAAAGAACTCTTAAACTCAATAATAAAAAAGACAAAAAGGATGTGAATAGACATTTCTTCAAAGAAGATAAAACAAATGGCCAATAAGAACATGAAAAGATGTTTAATATCATTAGTTATCAGGGAAATGCAAATCAAAACCATACATAAGATACCACTTGACAGACGTCAGAATGGCTAGAATCAAAAAGTCTGATAAGCAACAAATATTGGTGAGGATGTTGAGAAACTAGAACTCTCATATACTGCTGGTGGGAATGTAAAATGGTGGTAATGACACAGAAGATATTATATTTGGTGCCTTATCATTTTGCCTAGTCATAAGTTCCTCTTTTTAAGTGACCACCCCAGCTAGCACTGCCACCAACACCTTATGGTTTAAACAAGAGCCACCTCCAGCTACTACAAATGGCCCTTGTTGGTTCTGTTTTTTGCCCTGCATAATTTACTAGCTGGGCAGATATTTCTATTTGGCTTGGGTGATAAGAGTTGCCCTCAGCTCTTCAAGTGGCCCTTGCCACTTCTACTTTTCATGCCATGTAGCTTAAAACGGCCAATTCTTAGTATCCATAGGAAAGTCCTACTCCTCTGCTCTGGGTCACAATAAAGACCCGGGGATCCACATGTGTTCCTCTTCTCCCTCATCCCTCCATCGATCCTCACAGGAGCCTAGGTTAGGTAAGTTCCCTCTGCTGCTTCATTCTCTCCCTCTCCAGGACCACTGATCTAATAATGCTGTTGTTTCATGCATTCTCAGTCTGCTAGCTGAGTTTGTGTGTCATCACCCAAAGAACTTCCACATAACATCCAAAACAATGTTGCAACCATTTTGGAAAACAGTCTGGTAGTTCCTCAAATGTTTAAACACGAAGTTCCCACAAAACCCAGCAATTCCACTCCTAGGTACACACCCAAGAGAAACAAAAACTTGTCCATGCAAAAACTTGTGCACAAATACTTTTAGCAGTATTATACACAATTGCCAAAACATGGAAGCTATCCAAGTGCCCATAAAGTGATGAATGGATAAATAAAATGAGGCATGTATCCACACAATGGAATATTATTTGGTCACACACACAAAAAGAATGACATCCTGATACATGCAACAGAACAGAACCTTGAAAACAGTATGCTGCATGAAAGAAGGCAGTCGCAAAAGATCACATATTAAATGATTTCATTCATTTGAAATATCTAGAAAAGGGAAATCTACAGAGACAGAAAGTAGATTAGTGGTTGCTTAAGGCTGGGGAAAACAGGGACATAGGGGTGCATCAGCTAAGGTGTACAGGGTTTGATTTTTGAGGTGATGAAAACTGACTGTGGTGACAGTGCACACATTGGTGAATATACTAATAACTATTTAAATGGGTGAATTGTATGGTACGTGAATTACATCGCAATTAAAAAAATTTAGATTGCTTCCTGTCTTCCTTTTTTTGTGGCAATAAGGAGACTTCTCTTCTCTGGTGGCAGGATACAGAAGGCAAGCAGAGAGAATTTTGGAAACCCTTTTCTTCTCTTTGCGATCTCCAATGTGCATCCTCTCACTCCATCTCCTTTGCTACAGGAAATTCCAGGTAGTAGGAATTGTAGTTTGGAATTCTACACTCAACCTCCCCATCACATTTTTTTTTTTGTGTGTGTGAGGTTCAGGAAATTAAAAATGTCTATATTAGTGGCCAGAATGCAGGTGGTACACAGAAGTGACCTCAAAGATCACCCAGTGTAGACAAACTGTCATAAGGAAAAGAAACTTTGGCAGACATCAGTTAGAGCACTGTAGTAGGGAGTGGTGCTTCCACTGCTGAAGGAGCCCCTCCGGTGGCAGTGGAGTCTGCTGCACCTGCACAAGCCTCTGTTTTCATTCTTCAGGTTTAAGCTCTCTTATAATTCTTCTTTCTCCTCTCCCTCAATAATTCTGGAGATGTCAGCAATTGTAAAACTTTATACACTGCCCATATGCTCCCAGCTCAGAAAAGAGGTTTGCTCCAAGACAGTCTCTTCAGATGCTTGTCTGTGAGTAGCAATCTATTTATTATAGTGGAGAGGCTTTGACTACCAAAGTGTTCCTGGCACCTTTCCTGGCTATTGGAAAAGTCAAAGTTCTGAAATCCTTTGACACTATGATAAGAAATTAAAATAAAATAAAATAAACAAGGTGCAAAAAATGTTTCATGGATTTTAGAGAATTATAATTAAGTTGTAAGATAACACTTATTGGTAAGAGTACAGATCAGAAAAGCAGAAAGTTTTCTTTGTCAGTAGTAGTAAAATGACAGAAACCTTTAAAGGTTGTTACAGGAAAATGTATAGTGAGCCCAAAAAGATATCCTTCAATAAGGTGTTTTAAAGGCTATAAACCATCTTATAGCCTTTAAAAGTTTTTCCAAGATGTTTATGAAAAAAGTCACTGAAGAGGTTCTGCATGCCATGATTCCTAAGGTTTCATATCTACTGATTTGTTATAATGAAATAAGGCAAATTCTTGTTTTTTTTCCACTAAGAGAATATATCATGGTAAAGGCAAGTTTATGTGATTGACTATTATCCTGTTTGCTAATTTGCTAATATGTAGTTATTAGAAAGCTTTATGCCATTAAAATCAATAACAGTGTATTATAATGGAAAGCACAGATTTTAAAAATACATAATTGGTTTATATTTCAGATTTTCAGTTATGGTATATTTGGTAAGTTACTTTATATCTCTGAGATCTGATTTCTTCATTATAATATGTGGATTAGACCACATAATTCTCATAGAGTTGCTCTAAAGATTAAAAGATAATTTATGTAATGTAACTGGAACAGTACTTGATACGTAAAAATGATGCATAAAAACTTAATGTTAGTTCTCTTTGGTTACATAGCATTTGTGATAAAGAGCCGATTTTCTGCTCTCTGGTTGGGAATGTAATCCCTTTATTTACCATTTTTCCATAAGAAAACAAATTTGTATATTTTGTTTTATATCTTTTACATAAGGACTATTTTGGATTAAAAAATTCAGAGTACTTTAACTTTTTCATAAATTTAAATAAAACAAAAAAATAAGTTTAGAAGAACATGTTTTAACCTTAACATTATTACCTTTATATCTTTTATTTTCTGCTTTTCAAAATTGTCAATAGTTTCCTCTAGATGACGAGTTGTTCGGGTAGCATCCATTGTCGCTCTCTGTAATTCAGTTTCTGCCTACAAAGTATTCCCCAACCAAAGATAAAAAAAAAAATCAGAATTCATTTAATTGAGTCTATTAGTAAAAGCTATTGGAGTATTGGCTTTTGGCATAAGACTGTAGTTGGTTTAATATTGTATTTTAACACATATAATAACATTATCTATGCAATATAATAAGTGCAGGAAGAATAAAGAACTTTAAATTTATCAAACAACATGATTCATAATCTAAAAGAAAAAACCAAAAACCTCTTATTTCTATACAATCATCTTTTTCCAATATTTTCCTTGACTGATCTACTATAAAACTATTTTTTATTTTCTACTCCTTCCACTTATTTCACTGCTTGTGCTGTTAATAATACTATCTTTTTTCTTTTCACTTTTTCTCTTTCCTTTAATCCATTTTCCCCAGAAAAGAAGTGGGTTAGTGACTTGTTAGCAATTTTTTTCAATTCTCTCAAACTCTGGTCTTAATCTATAAAATATGGTAGTATTTCTTATAGGACTATTTTGGATTAAATTAAATAATCTTTTTATAAAACTAAGGCGAATGCTTGGCAAACAGAAAGATCTATAGCTATGACAATTTCCACAACTGACAGTCTTTGATTTTTATAGTACTATTATAACATTGCAAATATATAACTGAAGTCTATTATTACCACCTCACTTTTACTAGTTCTCTAAATGCATGAAATATTTTCTAATTCTATAACAAAGGATTAGAATATAAATTACAAATTTTTATTATTACAGCATGGAATTTTTGCCTGCAGATTTTCTTATAAGCTAAAAATGTTACACTGTCTCTGATTAATGTTTATTAGAAAAATAAATATGCTAGAAATTAGATGGTAATTCTAATGCTTTGCTTCACTCTAATGACAAGGACTCATACTATCTAGATCTGTGTTGTAAAACATGGTTAGTCACATGCAGCTATTTACATTTCAATTAATTAAAATTAAGTAAAACAAAAAAATTGGGTCCTAGTTACTACAGCCATGTTTCAAGAGCTCAACAGCTACAAGCAGGTAGGGGCTACAGTATTGTAAAGTATAGAACATTTCCATTCTAATCCTGAATTTCTCTTTAAAAAAGTATTTTTTTTTTTTTAACATGGGCAGGCACTGGGAATCGAACCCGGGTCCTCTGGCATGGCAGGCGAGCATTCTTGCCTGCTGAGTCACCATGGCCTGCCCATTTCTTTTTTTAGGACAACAGTTGCCCCAAAGCATTTAAAGTTGTTTCTCAGAGAGTAGCACAGAGATGTTTAAAAACATCTAAATTCTCTGATTAAATTCTCCCTAATAAATTTCTACTTCCTACACCAGAATTGTATTTTATTTACTAAAAATTATGTCATCACTTAATATTTAATCATCGGAAAATGTGCATATGTCATCAAAGTTTTGTGACACATAATATTCTGACATTTAGCCTTTTCTTTTTCAAGAAAATGTGTAAAATTTAAACAAGTAAAAGGGATTTACAATAAGGATCCATCTCTTGACACACCACTTTATTACCCACCTGTGACTGAAAGTTTTCATAAAGGAAAAATATAAATTTCAAAGGGAATATAACAATTCTTTCAATAAATTAAAATCATATACTATTATATAATTATATTCTTGCAATTAGATTAAATAGAACTGCATTAACTATATACTCTTGAAATTACATTAATTCAAATACACAATTTCAAGATATTAATAAGCACTTAAAACCTATTCATTTACACCTTAAGCTATTACCATATCTATCTGTATATCCATTTGCCATTTAAGATATAAAGTTTTTAAAAAACATATAAATTTTAACTTTTAATCATAATCAACAATAAAAAACAGTTCTCCATATTACTGGGCTTGGGATTCTTTGAAATATAACCTCTTCACAGAAAGTTAAAAAGAAAAATAAAGCTCCTTTGAAGATTTATTAATATGAAAAAAATGCCTAATGGTTATTTGATGCATGCTAACTCTTGCTAATGGTAATAGTGTATATATAAACTGATGCAATTATTTGTGACTAATTCCTTTTAATTTTTTTCCCTCTCCATTTATTGATATTTTTATTTTAAAATTTGAAAGGATGGGTAAGAGTTGGCTAAACTAGGATAAAGAGTGGGGAAACAGAAGCAATAACTGGAAAATCTGTATCTTAATTTTTTATTGCCCCTCCAGCAACTATTATTCATTTCAGAAAGTCTCAAATCCATTTACTCAAGAATAGAACCCACCCAAATTTACACAGCTATTTTTAGCAGAGTAAAGAGACTACAGAGTTCTAATATTTCTTCCTTTCATTTACAATTATTCAAAATCCTAAAATGTACCAATTTTTCAGTAGGAAATGTTCGATTAAAATACAACTTTATGAATGAGGGTACTGTTATATTTAATGAAATTAGTTAAGAGTGTAAAATAAATGAGAGGGCTAAATTGGTGTTTTTCAAATTCTGTTAAAAGAAACTTGTTCAGAGACTGCTGGGGCCTTGGGAGGTAAGCAGCTAGAGCCCTGGGATTCTTCTTTACCCACTCTCTACTACTAGAGTGAGCGTTATCTTACACATGGAACTTTCATATATTTTTGAATAAAGAGTCAGATGAATTTTAGTTGTCTATCCCAGTAAAAATTCTATGATGCCAAATTAATTTACATTTATTTTAAATACATTTATATATAAATGGTACTTTATTTTCAAGTCTCAGGTTGTCAAAATCCACAGGGGTCATGGCTTTTCCAGTGAGCCTATTAGTTCACCTGAGCAATAATTTATTTAGTTGTTGCATTTATTTTTTCTCCCTTGTGATCATGGACTTGCTTTATCTATACTCTGTAACTACCCTCTCCATAGCAGTTTTTACAGAAGAGCACCAAAAACCTTTGTCTTAGGAAAGACTCATTTTCAGGTTGAGCACCCATACCAATACCCCTAATCCCTGATTCAGGCTTGCCAACAACCCCTCAGGCTCCTAAATGTTGCTTATTCCATCTTCATGCACAACCCCCCAAAAAGCAAACACAAATTTTTATCTCTGGTTTCTTAAACAATGGTGACACTTCCTGGCCTCTGCCTTCATCTAACTTGTCAGTCATGAATTTCCCAGCATTCTCTGGTATGCCTGACCTACCATAAAACATAAATTCTCTATAATCTCCAGTTTACAGATTTTAAGTCTTTACTAATATTTAGATTTTCCTGACCCTGCAGTCTCCAAAGGACAGGCCCAGCTCTGTGACTGTCCATTTCAATTTTGTACAAGGTTGGGCTTAAGTACCTTTGGTCCAAAGGAAGAAGGACCAGGCAATTAGCGCAGCCCCAAACCACTGCTCAAGGGACTCCCCTCAGTTGTTCTGGAAGCGCACATGCTCCCAAAGAGCCACTCCTCATGTGGGTTCCTGGCTGAGCTGGGAAGTGACAGACAGCCTTAAGGAAGTAAGAAGGAGACACACATAAGGAGGAATGGTAAAAAGAGGAAGCAGGGATAAGTCAGTGCTTTCCACACAGTTCCACCTACCCCAGTTGTTGGTAATTAGCCAGGCACTATTTTCTGTCTTTTTCTTTGGTCATCGAACAAGGCATACTGTAGTTTAAGAAATAATCATGTCTATCAAAAGAACCTTGTTATAGTGGTCCCCTATCTAGATCCCTTTGTATCCATCTGTGGACCTCATTATGCTCTCAAATCTCCTGAGTGTCCTTTGCATGAAGTCACAACTGTGTTTCAAATAGTCGCTTTTTTTTTTAAGGATGAAGGGAATTAAATGGGCAAAATATTATCTTCTTTCCTCTTCTTAAAAATGGGACAGATACAAATGAAATCAGAAGGAAAGATAGACGATAAAGACTGAGATGGTATAATCTAGGAATGCCTACAGTGTATAATGATAGTGACTAAATGTACAAATTAAAAAAATGTTTTTGCATGAGGAAGAACAGGAATGTCATTACTGCAGGGTGCTGAAAATAGATGGTCATTAATATTTAAAAATTTTAACTTATGTGTGAGACTAAAGCAACAAATGTTTATTTGGTACAAAATTTATAATTTGATTAGTGCATTTCCTAATATAACTTATGTAGATAGCGTAATTGAACACCATAAGTATATGGAACCTTGAGTAGGATATGAGATTTTGTTGGTCTGTCCAGAGTGATGCCCCGATAAATCCCAGAGTGATTGGAACAGTAAATAAAAAAGTATTTGCAAAGTCCCCTTTGGGGAATGGTGAGAAAGGGGGAAAACTCAGCTTCCCTAAGTTGTATTCTTGATATTCTCACAAGCACAGTGGACAACCAAAGCTATAGACTGAGCCCCCAATCTTGGTGTTTGTTCATATGAAACTTAACCCCTCACAGGATAGGTCAAGCCTACTTAAAATTAGACCTAAGAGTCACCCCCAAGAGAACCTCTTTTGTTGCTCAGATGTGGCCTCTCTCTCCAGCCAACACAACAAGCAAACTCACCACTCTCCCCATGTCTACATGGGACATGACTCTCAGAGCTGTGGACCTTCCTAGCAATGTGGGACAGAAATCCTGGCATGAGGTGAGACTCAGCATCAAGGGATTGAGAAAACCCCTAGAATGAACTGAGACTCAGCATCAGAGGATTGAGAAAACCTTCTTGACCAAAAGGGGGAAGAGTGAAATGAGACAAAATAAAGTGTCAATGGCTGAGAGTTTCCAAACAGAGTTGAGAGGTTATCCTGGAGGTTATTCTTATGCATTAAATAGATATCACCTTGTTAGTCAAGATGTAGCGGAGAGGCTAGAGGGAACTGCCTGAAAATGTAGAGTTGTGTTCCAGTAGCCATGTTTCTTGAAGATCATTGTATAATGATATAGCTTTCACAATGTGACTGTGTGATTGTGAAAACCTTGTGTCTGATGCTCCTTTTATCTACCTTATCAACAGATGAGTAAAACATTTGGAATAAAGATGAACAATAGGGGGAACAAATGTTAAATTTAGATTGAAATGCTGGTGATTGGTGAGGGGGAGGGGTGGGGGTATGGTATGTATGAATTTTTTTTTGTTTTCTTTTTCTTTTTCTGAATAGATGTAAATGTTCCAAGAAATTATCATGATGATGAATATGCAACTATGTGATGATATTGTGAATTACTGATTATGTATGTAGAACGGAATGATCAAAAGTTAGAATGTTTGC
>PVIY010003062.1:0-118264 GCA_004026745.1 Myrmecophaga tridactyla
ATCATGTGTTACTTGCATGTTTTTGACTGCAAAACATCAGCAATCACTATAACAACAAAAACTCACAGTGGCTTAGACAATATGATAATAAAATATCCAGAAGTTTGGAGAGTCATAGATCAGATAAATCAGCACCTCAACAATATACCAAGGACCTAGATTCTTTCCATTTTGTTCCTACATCCTCAGTTTCATTCTTAATCTAACTTCCAACTTAGTTACAAGATTAGTGCAGCAGGTCAAAAAGACAAAATGCTTTTGCCTCCTGTGCATCTTTTGGAGACACAGTAAAATCTCTCAGAAACTATGCAGCATGCTTACCCACACATTTTGTTGACCAAATTGTTCATAAACCCAACAATTTGTTAGGTGAATATAATTGCCAGAATTCACTTAAATAATCCATATTGGTTAATTATGGACCTATTAAAAAAAAGAGCTAGTGACCTGCCCCCCTTCCTCAACCCCACAGCTGCTGCAAAAATGTGCCTAGATTCCAGGAATGGCCAACTGTATGGGCAGAGAAAACCTCATCTTCCAAAACTTGGGGTTGGAATTATTTTGTCTGTGGAATTCCTTAAGGACCAGTGCAGACACAGACCTCAGCACTGGACTTCTCAGCAGTAAGTTTTCTAACAGCAAGAGTTTTGGCCTTCCACCAGCATCTATCAGGATGTTTTGGTTGCCTTTATGTTTTCTTTTATTTTCTTTTTCTTTTCTGTTTCCTTTTTCTTTTTCTTTTGACTTTTCTTCTCTTTTCTGTGTGTGTGTTGGGAGGGGGGTGGTTTTGGACTGGTAGATACTTGAAGAACCCATGTGGATAGTATTAGTTTGGCCCTCAAGACAGCAGCAGTTTCTGGCCACACATCAACATCTAATCAGATGTAAGAAGGCAGCTTTTGTGGTTAGTTTTATTTTTTCCCCCTTTTTATAATTTTTTTTTTTTTGGTCTAGCAGATCTCTAAGGTAACAGCAGAGATGCTGATGTTGGTTTCACCTCAACAGCAGCAGCTTCCAGCTTTCACCAGCATCTTCCAAAAGACTGGGAGGGGCAGTGAACCTTCGTGTGGGTGGCGGGGAAGGTAGTGTTGTTTGTGATATATTGTTTGTTTGTTTGTTAGTATTTTTTTTTATTTTCTATTTAAATTTCCTTTTTAAGGTTCTTTTTTCTTGATCTTGTTCTGGTGCACTGAGGATTGAGAGAACTAGATTTCCAGTGACCACAACATAATATTCAGCATGTCTACTTCTGAAGAAAAAAATCACAAGTAAACAAGGAGACAGGGGAATATGACACAATCACAGAAAATGAAAAGAATTCAACAGAAAGTATGCCAGGGGAAGCCAAGTTGCTTGAAATATTAATCAAAGATCTGAGACAAATTCTCTTAAATAGGGTCAATTCCTGAAGGAAAACATAGGCAAAGAATTAAAGGAAATCTGGAAAACAATATATAAAAGATAGAGAATTACAATAATGAGATAGAAATTATAAAGAGGAACCAAATTTAGGAACTGAAACAATAATTTAAATGAAAAATTCAATAGAGGAATTCAACAGCACATTGAAGCAGGCAAAAGAAAGAAACAGCAAACTTGAAGATAAAACAATTGGAATTACCCAGTCAGAAGAGAAAAAAGAAAAATAATTTAAAAATTGGACAGATTCTGAGGAACCTTTGGGGCACCAGCAAATGTATCAGATATGCATCAAAGCAGTACCATAAGATAAAGAGTGAGAAAAAGAGGCAGAAAAAATATTTTAAAAAATAATGGCCCCAAATTTCCCAAATCTGATTAAAGATATGCACATACAAATTCAAGAATCTCAATGAACTACAAAGAAGATCTATTCAAGGAGATCTACATTGAGACACTTTATAATTAAATTGTCAGAACCCAAAGACAAAGAAAAAATCTTGGGAAAACAGTAGGAGAATTATCTATCACAAGCAAACCTTAATAAGCTTAACATCTGACCTCTGATTAGAAACCATGGAGGCCAGAAGGCAGTAGTACAGCATCTTTTAAGTGTTGAAAGAAAAATTGTCAACAAAGAGTAATATGTTTGGCAAAACTCTCTTTCAAAAATGAGGGAGACATAATTAAGACATATCCAAATAAGCAAAAGCTGAAAGAGTTCATTACAATTAGATCTCTCTTACAAGAAATGCTAAAGGGTATCCTTATTGAAAGGAAAGGACACTAGGCAGTATCTCAAAGCTGCATAAAAAAAAAAGGTTTCCATTATAGTTACCAGTGTGGGTATATATAAATGCCAGTATTATAGCATGTTTCATTTGTAATTCTGCCTTTTACTTTTTATATGATGTTCTGGTTTGAAAGGATTATGTACCCTAAAAGAGCCATGTTTTTATCCTGATTCCATCTTGTGAGAGCAACTGTTTCTTTTAATCCCTATTCAGTAATGTAGGTTGGAATCTTTTGATTAGATTATCTTTGCAGAGATGGGACTCATCCAATTGTGGGCATTAACATTTTATTAGGTGGAGTTGTAACTCCACTCTTTCCAGATGGGTCTTAATTAGTTTACTGGAATCCATTAAAAGAATAAGCATTTTGGAGAGAGAGAGAGAAAGAGAGAACAATGGGAAAGCCTCAAGACAGCCACAGATCCGTGAGAGCCCAGGCATCCAGAGACCTTTAAAGATAGAGAAGGAAAACACCCCTGGGGAAACTTAATGAAACAAGAAGCCTGGAGAGAAGGGTGGCAGATGTCACCATGTTCGCTATGTGCCTTTCCAACTGAGAGAAAAACTCTGAATGCCATCAGCCTTTCTTGAGTGAAAGCAACCTCTTGTTGGTGCCTTAATTTGGACATTTTTATAGACTTGTTTTAATTAGGACATTTTCATGGCCTTAGAACTGTAAACTTGCAACTTAATAAATTCCCCCTTTTAAAAGCCATTCTGTTTTTTGGTATACTGCATTCCAGCAGCTAGCAAACTAGAACATATGGCTTCAAATCAAATATATAAAACAAGCATAAATATTTGTCACTGTGCACTCAATCCTTAGGGATGTAATTTATGATAAAACAATGTAAAGGGGAAAACTGGAGGGATAAAGGATCAGTATGTATGAGGCTATTGAAGTTAAGTCAGTATGCATACAAACTAAATTGTAATAGATTTAGGATGTTAAAGATAATCCCCATGGGGGATTATCAAAATATCTAACAAAATATCTAACAAATATCTACAAAGAAAATATCTAAAATTCTACACAATTGCTTAGAATTGATTAGAAGGGATCATCTAACCATAAAGGAAGAAAGTAGTGAAGGAAATGAGGGACAAAAAGATTTTAAAATACATGAAATATAACTAGCAAAATAGCAGATAGCTCTTCCTTATCAGTAACTACCTTAAATGTAAATGGATTAAACACTCCAATCAAAAGATAAGCTATGGCAGAATAGATAAAGGAGCATGATCCAATTATAGATCCAAAGAGACAAACAGGTTAAAAGTTAGAAGGATGGAAAAAAGATCCCATGCAATACTAACTAAAGACAGCTGAGATGGCTATATTAATTCAAACAAAATAGACTCCAAGCCAAACTCTATTAGAAGAGACAAAGAAGGGCTCTATATATTGATAAAGGGTCAATTCAACAATAAAATCTAGCAATTATAAAATATATATATACATCTAACAACAGAGCCCCAGATATTTGAAGCAAACATTTCAGAGTTGATAAAAGAAATAGATAGTTCTATAATAATAGTTGGAAATTTCAGTATATCACTTTCAACTCTGATAGAACATCTAAACAGAAGATCAGCAAGGCGATAGAGGACTTGGACAATACTACAAACCAGTAAGACCTACCAGATGCATATGTTACACTTTTCCCAATAATAGCAGAATACACAATTATTTCAAGTGAACATGGTTAATGATAGCCCATGTGTGAGATCCAGGACAGAACATATGTTAGGTTATAAGAGAAGTCTCAATAAGTTTAAAAATATTGAAATCATAAACATTCATTTCTTTGACTACCATTAAATAAAGCTGGAAAACACTAACAGAAGGAAAATCTACAAATATGTGAAAACTAAGCAGCACACCCTTAAATAAGCAATGGGTTAAAGAAGTCGCAGGGATATTAGAAAATAGAAACAAATGAAAATGAAAATAAAACATACAAAACTTATGGGATGTAGCAAAGGCAGTGCTAAGAGGGAAATTTATAGCTATGAACGCCTATATTTAAAAAGATCTCAATAAAATAATTTAATTTCACATCTTGAGAAGGTAGAAAAATAAGAACAAATTAAACACAAATTTAGCAGAAGGATGGATATAATTACGATTAGAGCAGAGCTAAATGAGATAGAGATCAGTAAAACAAGTGACAGACCCAAGAAAACTAAAAGTTGGCTCTGCAAAAATCAGTAAAAGTAACAAACCTTTAGCTATACTGACATAAACAGAAAGAATACAAATGACTAAAATCAGTAACAAAAATTGTGACATCCCTACTGACCTTACAAAAATAAAAAGAATTATAAAAGGATACTATAAACAATTGTATGCTAACAGATTAGATACCATAAATGGAATGGAAAAATTCCCAGAAATGCACAAACTATCTACACTGACTCAAGAAGAACTAGAAGTTCTCAACAGATGAATAACAAGTAAAGAGATTGAATCAATAATTAAAAATCTTCCATCATAGAAAAGTCTGGAACCAGATGGCTTCACTGGTAAAACCTACCAAACATGTAAAGAATTAATACCAATCTTTTTGAAAGTTTCCAAAGGAAAAGCACATTTATGCAAAAAAAAATTACAACAAAATATCGGTATTCCCACAGGCATTTTGGATATATTTGAATAGTTTAATATGTTCAAAATATAAAATATAAGGAAAATTTTAAGAATTACTTTTTGGAAATTTCTCATGATTTAAACCATGTAACAAAAAATAGGAAATAGAAAAGTATAACTCATCAATTTTCTTTAACATAAGCAGACACACATATACATACAACCATAAGAAAAAAAACATGAAAATAACAATGGTTTTATTTGGTTGGTGAAATTACAGACTGTTTTATATTCTTCCTTATGCTTTTCATGTTTTTTCAAGTTCTCTACTTGAGATATATCACTTTTATAGTTAGAAATATATTATATATGTACAGTACACATATATTATATACACATAATTTCATTCAGTGTGTGTCTTGTTGCAACCAACATAGAACAACTTTGTGTAATTTAAGAGAAAAGGAGATTTATTAAAGGCTAATTTGGTGCTTAGAAAATCAAAAGGGTTTCTTAAACACCAGGTCATCAATAGGTCTGGAATTAGGGGAGCTCTGAGAGATCTAGAAAGCAGGAGTTGCTTGATAATTTCATCAGTGAGTCTCAGCTGGGATGCCTTCCTATCACTACATTTTTCATCTTGCCATTCTATTCAAGACTGAGAACCCTGGAAAGAGAAGCCTGGGAAGAGAGGCTAATTGGTCTGGCTTGGATCTTATGCCCTCCCCTGGTAGTTGAGGGGACACTTTGATTGACAGTGCCACTAAGAGAGAAAGCCATTCAGGAGAGGAAAATCTTCAAAAGGAAATCAGGATGATGTTACCAAGGAAAGGGAGCTTAAAATAAATAAGCAAACAAGAAAACACAACAGGATTAAAATGATAAGTCTGTTTTAGAATCTATATCACAAAGTTTTAACTAGATTCCTTCTTAAATATAGCACATAGGAACACTGTTTTCATGTTTCTATCCATATTGAATAGAATTTGATATGTGTGTGTACCATCTGGCATTAATTCCAGGTATTTATTATCAGACATTTGAATCATTAGATGTATGTTGTGCTGGTTTGAAAGTATTATATCTCCCAGAAAAGCCAGGCTTTAATCTTGATCCAATTTTGTGGACGCAGCCCTTTCTTTTTACCCCGATTCAACACTGTAGGCTGGAAACTTTTGATTAATTATCTCTACAGAGACGTGACACACCCATTGTGGGTTTGACCTTTTGATTAGATGGAGTGGTGATTTTACCCACTCTAGATGGGCCTTGATTAGTGTTTTAGTTTGCTAGCTGCAAGAATGCAATACATCAGAAATGAATGGCTTTTAAAAGGGGAATTTAATAAATTGCAAGTTCATAGTTCTAAGGATGAGAAAATGTCCCAGTTAAAGCAAGTCTACAGAAATGTCCAATCTAAGCCATCCAGGGAAAAATACCTTAGTTCAAGAAGGCTGATGAAGTTCAGGGTTTCTCTCTCAAGTGAGAAGGCACATGGGAAACACAGTCAGGGTTTCTCTCTCATCTGAAAAGGCTCATGGCAAACATGGCATCATCTGCTAGCTTTCTCTCCTGGCTTCCTGTTTCATGAAGCTCCCCAGGAGGCATTTTCCTTCTTCATCTCCAAAGATCACTGGCTGGTGGACTCTCTGCTTCTCGTGGCTCCATTGTTCTGCTCTCTTAGAATCTCCCACTTTTTCCAACATGTTTCCTCTATTATAGGATTCCAGTAAACTAATGAAGACCCACCCAAATGGGTGGAGACACGTCTCTGCTTAATCCAGTTAAACAAACACTCTTGATTGAATTACATCTCCAGGGACATGACCTAATTATAATTTCAAACATACGGTACTGAATAGGGATTAGAAGAAACAGCTGCCTTTACAAAATGGAATTAAGATTAAAACATGGCTTTTCTAGGGTACATACATCCTTTCAAACCAGCAAAATTAGTTTACTGGAGTCCTTTAAAAGAGCAAACATTTTGGAGAGAGTAAGAGATGACAGAAAGGGAGCCAATAGAAATTTCAGAACAGAGCTGACATAGATGCCTACTCTGGGAGAAGAAGAGACACAGATGTTTGGAGATGTTTGGAGCCCAGGAGATGTCACCATGAGATGTTAAGCAAGCCAGACCTGGAGAGACCCAAGGTAAGCCAAGAGATGAAAAGCAGCCCCAGAGAAGCAAGTTGAGGAATCCCCACAGCGGCTGAAGGGAGGCTGAAGGGAGCAGAGCCCAGGAGCAAGGGACTAACACATGCCAGCCATATGACTTCCCAGCTGACAGAACTGTTCCAGACCCATCACCTTCCTTCAATTAAGATATTTTTTCCTGGATGCCTTAGTTTGGACATTTTCATAGGCTTTGAACCATAAACTTGTAACTTATTAAGTTTCCTTTATAAAAGCTGTTCCTACTCTGGTATATTGTATTCTAACAGTTTACAAACTAATACAAATGCCATACAGGAGATCTTTCTGTATTACTTCTTTGTGAATCTACAATAATTTCAAAATAGAAAGTTTAAAAGTGTATCATTATTTTTTATTATTCTTTTTAAAAAATGTGTAATATGGAATTTTCATTTTGTTTCCTAGTTAACAAAATAAGATTCCACTGTAAGTGAGTGGGCCAGGATGTCAAAGAGGCACAGTTTTAAGAGATCTTTATTAATTGTTTTTTGTAAAGGTACTAATACTATCCTCAAGGCCAATATTTAAATTGCTTGAAACCTTCTGGATCAAATATTGACTTTTGTCAATTGCACAAGTATTCTCTTACAGCCTCTTTTAAAATCCATAATGCTGATCTGATCTGTTTCTTACCTTGTAATTGTCAAAATTCCTTAAATCCCATAGTGTGGTGCTTTAGAAAAATCTTTTAGAAGGTCTAAATAAATTATATCTATTCATTCTCTCTCTCTCTTTTTTTTTCCCATGGGCAAGCACCAGGAATCAAGCCCAGGTCTCTAGCATGGCTGGCGAGAATTCTGCCTGCTGAGCCACCATCGCACCACCCTCTATTCATTCTCCTTTTATTTTTATTTTTTCTCCTTTGTATGCTGTATGGTGGGTCACATGTCATTCTTTTTCTATGTGACTATCCCTTATTGCAGCATCATTTGTTGAACTTGTGTTTTTTGTTTGTTTAGTTGGTTAGTTGTTTTTTCATTTGTTTGTTTGTTTTTGGGAACTGCATGGGCTGGGAATCGAACCCAGGTCTCCCACATGGCAGGCAGGAATTCTACCACTGAACAACCCTCGAATCCTCCTCTACTCGTTCTCTTTTATTTTAAAATACTCTTCCACATATTCCAGAACATTATATATAGTTTATATCTACAAAACTATAAATGCAAATTTCTCTTTTATGCAAATAAAAACCTAGTATCACTTTGAGCGCTTTTCTTCAGTATTAAAGTAGTTTAATTGATTTTAAAATTCCCATAATACAATTTTTAACAGGTTATATACTGGGATTTAGGAGGAAACTTCAAATTCCTTAGATCTATTTAGCCTATGAAGAGATTATGGGAACTAACCACAAGAGCTTGCAACTTGATCTGCTGTTTTAAAAGGCACAGATGAGAGAAACGTCATAGATATTGAAGTCAAGATTTCCAAAGACCAACTATTATCAGCACTGGGGAGTTTACAGATAACAACCAGGAATGGGAAGTAATAAAAAAAAATAACTAGATGGTTATGAAACTGTATGAAGTCCAGAAAAGACCATGTTCTTTTAGTCTATTCCTGTGCATGTAGACCTTTCTTGAGTGGGACATTTTGATTAAGTTATTTCAATTGAGATTCGACCCACCTCATTCAAGGTGGACCTTAATCCCCTTCCTGGATTCCCAGAGAGCTCAGAAAAGCTTCAGAGAATCTGAGAAAGAAGGATACACCCACAGAAGCTGAAAGAGGAACCACTGAATCCAGAAGTTGGAAACAATGAAACCGGGGAAAGGAGGACCAGCAGACTCCAGCCATGTGCCTTTCCATGTGACAGAGGTGTCCTGGATACCAGCAACCTTTCTTCAGAAGGTACCAGGTGGGTATTGAGAAGGTATTATCCTGTTGATTCCCTAATTTGGATATTTTCACCATCTTAGAACTGTAAATTTGTAAGTTAACAAATCCCCATTGTAAAAGTCAACCAATTTCTGATATATCGCATTCCAGCAGCTTTAGCAAACTGAAACATGTACAAATAAGAAAATTTAATTAATTATAATTTTGATAAACTAAAAAACAACTTTGAAATTTTCCTTACTCTACTTCAAAAATTGTGTGCTACTGTTTTTTTTTCTTTTCATTCTTTCAAAAACTTTATATTTAAATCTACAATACTAGAATTTATGAGGAATGAAAATTTCCCATTTGATGGCTCCAGCATCATCAGATGACATGCTAATGATTTCCTTCCCTGAATCAGGTTTCAAGCACATTTTGAAGAGAATCATAATGCAAGCAATAACGGATCTTGACTGATGGACATCTCAGTTCTGTTGAAGTTCATTTGAGTCATGGTATGTTGGTTTTTCATGCAAAAAATAACTAATTAGCTAGTAATTAGCAGTTCATTAAAAAACATTGTAAAATACATAAGTATTTAGAGATAAATATAAATATTAACTGTAGCATTGAAATAAATGAAAATGAATCATTTGATATTTAATGTGCTGTTTAAATATAGGCTTAATGTACTGTATTCCATATTCCCTCAACCCAGAGTTGTTGGTTTAGCCAAAATTTATCAAGGGCAGTATAATTATGAAATTGCTGGGATAAAAAAATACTGTCCAATACCAGTAGTCAAAGGTCAGGAATTTCACATTTAAAATCAAAGCCTTTCTCATTCAGAAATATGAAAAGCCTATAAATTCCCAGGGAAAGGCTTTCCACAAGGATGATGTCTGTGGCTGCCTTGGAGGAGTGAAGATGACATGTTCTATGTGATCTCATGCAGCTTCAATTTCACTTTTGTATGGCTGATTCCAAGACGATTTCTCCAACCTTTAAACCCATATTTTCAGCTGCACACTGGACACTCACCCAGGTGTTCCACTGAGTCATCACATTCAATATTTTCTATGCTTAAGTGCATTTTCTCACCCAAACATGCCTCCTTGTAATTACCTCAGTCTCTATTAACCACATAATTATCTTCCATGTTATCCTGGACTGGGAACTATCAATTTTTTTATTCATCCAATTTATGATGCTTCTCCCACGTACTAAATACACTTCCTAAAAAATTATTTTCACTTTTAATTTCTGTTTTCTCCTCCACTAACTAAGCTTACCCCAAATTGTATTTGAATGGGTTGAATTCTAAATAAAAATGTTAGTATCTCTTTAATTTAGGCACTACTACATTCATGTACTATAATCTTTACATTCTCTCTCTTTATTTAGTACCTTCCTAGTCAATCATTCACTAACTAATTCACTCAAAATTATATTCCAATTGTCTAGTCGCTTTTGAGGATAAAGTGGAATGCATGGTTCCTGTTTTAATAAAGCACAAAATAAATAAATGCATGGTTTCAGATATTGATAAATACTGTAAAAATATGTGTAATGTGATTTGATACAAAACAAAAAAAGAAATGCTACACTGAATACAGTGCTCAGGGAAATCACCTCTGAATGAGTAGAAGTAACCAATCAGTGAATGTCTGAAGGCAAGCATTTTCAGAGGAAGAAAATAAAAAGCTTGCAAAGAAACAGTCTTCCTGTTTAACAACCTAATGGAATACTAGCGAAGTGAAAATTTTCTGAGCCAAGAGCATATAGGTATGAGAAAAATTGAGAAAGAAAGTTCTGGGGGTAGATGTTGTAGTGCATTAGGCCATGAAAAAAAGTTAATGTTATGACATGAAAATGATATGACCCAACTTTAAAGTTGAAAAACATGACGCTGGCTGCTGATTAAAGATGAATTCGGCAACTTCTGAGTCAGGATTGCAGCCTGAACTCAATAGAACTACCCCCTTCTGCTCTGATTGGATGAAACTGATAATGTTTATGTTTATTTTAAAATATATACAGTTACACTCTCAGTTTTCTTGGTTGCTGAAGCAAATGCAATGCTGTGGTTGGCTTAAAGATTGGGAATTTATGGGTTTACATTTCTGAAGTTAAGAGAAATCCAAATCAAGACATCATCAAGATGATGCTTTCTTCCTAAAGACTGTGGCACTCTAGGGTTGGCTGCCAGTATGCCTTGGCCCTTAGCTTTTCTGTCACGTGGTGGCCTCTCCCTTTTCTTTCATGCTCCAGTTATGTTCAGCTTTCTCCTCCTTATAGCTTTCTCTTTCTCTGTCTGAATTTCATTCTGCTTATAAACGACTCCAGTAATAGAATTATGACCATCCTGATTGAGCTGAGCCATAACTTAACTGAAGTAACCTCATCAAAAGGTCCTACTTACCATGAGTTCGTAACCACAGGAATGGACTAAGTTTAAAAGCACGTTTTTCTGGGATACACAGCTCCAAAACAAAGATATATAATTATCTGTGAACCAGAAATAAAACACTTAACTTTAATTGAATGTATTCAGGGTATACATAAGAAAGTGGGACCAAAAAAGGACTGTTTGTCATTAGAGTTAATGTCTGTGCTGGTACAGATTTTGAACATACCGTTTGTGCTACATAAGTCCAGAATCAAGATTCTTCCAGTAACACCAAGCTAAAGCCATATTGTCGTTCCATGAAGATGGACTTAAATATCTATATCCACTTGCCCTGATAGAATTTGGCATTTACTTACTAAACCAACAGTAGAAGGAGACCTCTATTTGAAACAGGGATTTGGGACTGTTCCGTATATAGGTCTGGGGCTCAGAACTGTGCAATTTGTGCAAAGTGCTCCTAGCCAAGTTCCCAATGTGACATCTAGCCCAATGCTATGTAAGGGCAAGGCAGAAGAATCCCAAAACAATCTTACACAGCAGGTGCATGTGGGAGAAAATTCCCACAAACAAGAATTAAAACCATGTGCTATACAATAAGACAGGCAAAGGCCCAGAGAAATTCACACCCAAGCAAAGAGAAATAATAGATCAATTTGACAAATATTTAAAAATATTTTAAATGATTAAAAAGATCAAAGAGAAACAGTTTTCATGAAATAAGAATAAATTATTGTGAATGAACTAGAATATATAAAATGCCAATTAGAAATTATAGGTATGAATTATAGGTTTATTGAAGGCATATGTGATGAAATTGAAGAGTTAGTGCTTTGAAGATAGAAATTTAAAAATCACTTAATGTAGCACTTAGAGATAAAGAAATGGAAATATGAAAACAATTCAAAGATTTGGAGAATAAATTGAGAACTCCAACAAAGCAAAACAAATAACAACAAAATTAATTTGGAGAGTGACCAGTATGGCCCAAGTAGAGAGTCAAGTTAAGAGGTTATTGCTGTACAGAGATACAAGCTATGATGAAGTGTGTTAGTTCAGAGCAGTGACTGAAGGGTTTTGAATAAATTTTGGAAGGAAAATCTCACAGAATTTGCTGATGGACTAGATATTGAGAGTCCTGAGGGCAAGAGAGATTAATTGTCCATAGCAAGGGTTCCAAGGCTTTCTCTGTTCACAGTATCCTTATTGTCCATAATCTTTCACAGCACTCAGAGACAAAAGAAATACTTAACAGTTCTGTCTAATTAGGAGTAAGCTTCAAACAATCTAATAACTATGTTCTCACAACTTAAAAACCATTCTAAAAATAATGCATATAAATTGAGAGGAAAAAATGCTATTTTCATATAATTCTTCAATAACCACAATTACTCAATAAGGCACCCTCTGTGCAAACTTTTCAAACTTTGGGATTATGTTGGACATTTGTACCTTTGTCTCCTGTTCCACACTGATTTCTGAGCAGTTCTTGCATTTTAATCACAGCCACCACAGAAAACCCAGCTTTTATATCATCAAAGCTAATGCAGTTCAATCTGATTTGAAACTGTAAAGAACCTCGAGCTGGTGGTCTGCTCAGTTCCCAGCAGATGTTGAATACTGTTGTCTCCCTTGAAAATTTAGCAGATCATCTTGGGCGCCTGTGAGTTTGCTGTAGTTCCCACAGATGCTTCACGCAAAACTTGGAACCGTGGGCCTATAAAATGTCACTGCAATACCTGGCCATGGCAATTAAGAATCTCCAACATATTTCCAAACATTCTTAACAGCTTTCTTTCCCCATACTCTCTCTAAACACCACAAATGGTATTGTTCAGGTTTCCAAAATACCCTATCCCTTAAATGTTCATATCTTTGTAATTGCTTTCCTTTTGATCTAGAATACTTTATCACATCTCCTATTCCAACAATATAAACATACCTTCTCTTATACATATAATTCTTTTATGAATGGTAAATTTATTATTAAATATTACTCTAGGATGACTCTTTACTGGGGGCAATTTTATTTCTTGCTCTATACAATTAAATCTTTACCGCTTTTGCTGAAATTGTGTGTCAACAGCATAATCCTTCTAATTGTATACTTCAGACAAGTAACTAGAGCTCATTGTCAGAAATTAGCAGGTAGCAGAGGTAGAATGTTTGGGCATTGGTTGTAAAGAATTATCATCAACTTCGATACATCATCAGCTTATTAAGACAAATATACACTCTGGAGATATTAAAGAACTTGAAGCAAAGTGTTAGAGAAGTAGTATAAGTGCTTTTTAGTGGACTGTGATTATTTGATAAAGCGAAGTGTGGACAAAACAATGTCTGGCATTCTTACAGGCATGTGAGCTATGCTCATACCCGACATCTTTCATTTGAAATGTTGCTTTGTTTTTACTTATTGCTATTATGGCAGTGGTGGTGGTGGTGTATATGTTTTCAGTTATTTCTCTTTTATGTTTCATTTGGATTTATTTAGTCCTTAATAAGACTCAGCTAGTGGAACAGTAGAAACAGAATTAAAGTGAGAAAAGTCCCCGGGAAAGGTGAAAATGAAGTTTTGCCTTAAAGAGGTAATATCTGTCAGCAGTGGCCAATTATTATTTCCTGATTTTGCACATGAAAAATATCTTTCCAGTTCTGAAATCCAAGAGTAGTACAACTAAACATGCATCTTTACTAGAAGAAGTTGAACAGCCTCTGCAATTCCAATGTGTGCATTTAAAATTTATAAATTAAATATATATATATATATTAATATATTTGCAAAATACAAAAAAATAAAATTTCAAATAACTAATTCAGATAATATGAGAAGGTATTTTACTATGTTCTTTCTAAATAGTTCTTATTTTACTTACCAATCAAAATTTTGCACATTTCTTTCTTTGGGGTTCAATGCCTAGAGGAATTTTGTTTTATGGTTGTTGAAATTGTACCTTTCGTTCAAGTGATCTGTGCTGGTTTCAAAGGATTTATGCACCCCAGAAAAGCCACACCTTAACCCTAATCCAATTTTGGGGGAGCAATCATTTCTTTTAATCTTTATTCATCACTATAGGTTGGAAACTTGATTAGATTATATCCATGGAGATGTGACTCATTCTGTTGTGGGTATAACCTTTCATTAGATGGAGATGTAACTCCACCCATTCCAGGTGGGTCTTAACTAGTTTTACTGGAATACTTTAAAAGGGGAACATTTTGAAGAAAGTTCTTTTTTAGAGAAAGCCACAAGAGAGTCACAAAGCAGAGAACCCATGCAGCCAGAGACCTTTGGAGATAAAGGAATACAGTCCCCAGGGGAGCTTCATGAAAGAAGAAGCCTGGAGAGAAAGGAAGCAGACCTTGCCATGTTCGCCATGTGCCTTTCCAATCGAGAGAGAGAAATCCTGAACTTCATCAGCCTTTCTTGAGCAAAGGTAACCTCTTTTTGGTGCCTATTAATTTGGACATTTTTATAGACTTGCTTTTATTGAGACATTTTGATGGCAACTTATTAAATTCCCCTTTTTAAAAGCCGTTCCGTTTCTGGTATATTGCACTCCGGCAGCTAGCAAAGTAGAACGTCATTCTACATATTCATAATCAAAATCAATTTCTCCAAATTCTGTCCTCCTACAATATTTTATTTCTTACTCTTTTAGCATTCAGCACAACTTACCATCTGGTAGAGATATAGAAATAAGTATGTATTGTATGCTGTACTTCTTTTAATAAGTTCCTTGGTTGATAATACAAAGAGTTGTTAATTTGAATCCTTTATTGATCAAAGTAGACTGTTTCATTCCTGCTACTGCTACATGTTCAAAAACTGAGGTGAATAAAATTGCTTAAGTTAAAGGACTCAATATTTTATTTAAAACTAAAACTCCATTACCTAAAACTCATTTACTTAGAATTTTGGACACATATTTTTCACATTAAAGGCTCAGGTCCAATCCCACATTACAATTTCACACCCACAGAGCAATTTCTTAACTGAATATTCTAAATTCCAATTCTCTGGAAACCCTAGAAAAGCAGTCTTCTCCCCTTCTTCAGTTTCTCTTGCACAAAAAGACACACATTTAAACCCTGAATCAACCTGTGAACAAAGAGAATCTCTGCAGAAGAGGGGAACTTCATTGTCATCCTTAATTGCATCCTTGTCTTTAGGGGGGGGCAATGTCTTCACTGCACCATGCAGAATAAACCACTCATTCATCCTTGAACACTTCCTTACACAGGATAGTTGACTTCATTAATTAAGTGATCAGCTCATCATGGCCTGAAAAATACTGATAAAAATTTATAAATGTTAAAAAGTCAAGTCATCTTTAAATAGAAGTTGCTGCCATAGTTGTGGATTGGTGCACATTAACAAGTTGAAGGAATAAAAGGAGTAAGAGTAAAGAATTTGAATTGGCGTATTTAGTAAATGTTCATGCTATGGAATTTGTGGCATTGGAAAGCTTCTCCTCCTCTGTCTTCCCAAAGCTGTAACCAGCCTCCAAAATTTCCTGGGGGAAGGGCCTTAAAGTTACCTCAATGCAGATAGATATATTTTTAGGCTCCCACTGTAAAAAGGACATGAAGTTGCATTTATGCAAGCCTAAAGAGAATGAAATGTTTCCTAGGACCTCAAAGCCACCCCAGAATCAACAGGAAGATTTTTTAAAAGACTGATCAGTTTCACTTTGAGAGCAGAGAAAGATGGGCTCCATAGGTGGCCTTGCGGCATGTGGCTTTGTCCATCTCGTATGATGGTGGTAGAGTGCTATTGTTGCCAAAGAGCTCACTGTATTTTTTCTGGGTTTAGATATATCCAAGTCAAAATAAAATAAAAATATGCATATTATGCTTAGATAAAGGGTTCAATACTTTAAAATCATACATAAAGTAAATTTAAAGTTGGTAGAGTGCTGTTGTTGCCAAATAGCTCACTGTATTTTTTTCTGGGTTTAGATATATCCAAGTCAAAATAAATTAAAAATATGCATATTATGCTTAGATAAAGGGTTCAATACTTTAAAATCATACATAAAGTAAATTTAAAGGATAATATGTCTATCCTCTGCCCAGGTCCATTTAGGGAAGATCAATGTTGACTAAAGACAGTGTGATGTCTGGTCAAAAAACTGGCATGGGCAAAGATTCTCTAGCTTTATCACAATAATTAAAATTGACCCACAGAAGATAAGACTATCTGAGAGATTTCCCAGTTTATCATTTAGGAATAATCTCTAGCTACCAACTAGCTAAGGAATTGTAGTACTAAAACACGATGGACACAGGGTCCCTAGTTCTCTGTTAACACAATGCCCAGACCCCATCACAATAGCCGGAACCCAGCACACTGTCTTGCATACACACAACATCCAAACTATTTGTTGTAAATTTGAATGGGTACAAAATTTGAATGGGTATATCCACCATTACACTCACAACCTTGACACCTTGTATTGTTTAAACACGGTTAAATTTATCTTTTTTAATTTTACTGTTCAACATTTTATTATTAAGATAATTCACATAAATGGTATAAAAGAAAAGCTAGGGAAAGGAAAATTAGAACTTCTTATTGTAAAGGTCATCCAGTCTCCTTGTAATATCAGGAAACTCCTCTGGGTTTCAGTTTTCTCAGCTACAGCATTAATGGCTTAGACAAAATGATCTTTAAAATGTTTTTCTGTATAAATTTCCATTATATCACCACTTATTTTTTTACAAGTGTTTATTTTTCTCTCTTTCTCTTATTTCTTTCATTCTTTCTACTTTTCTCTAGATTACCTTTTACTTTTTTCCCCCCTTTCTCTTCTTTTCTTTTTCTCCCTTCCTCTTTTTCTTTCCCTCTTTCCCTTTCTCTAGATACTGCTGTCTATTATCTCTCATTTTTTTGAAGGCAAATATAAAATGCAATTACACAAACTACAGGACTTCTTTGTCATGGTTATCTTAATGGAATCATAGAATAATAAGAATTTTATTTTATAACTTAAGTAGCAACATCATGTCAGAAGCTGCTAAATGCATATACATCAGAGGAATCCAAATATAATTAGTGGATAAAATGATTGATCTCTAGAAATATTTTGCAAATTTTATGTCAGTACCTTAAGGCTAAGAGCCTTATGTAAATGCCTGATATCAGTTTCATTAATGACTGTTCCCTTTCCCTCAGGAGGAAAAGAAAAGGAGTTCACCTATTAATGAAAATGTTTACTCAAGATTTTTTTTCCCCAGCAGCCAAATATACACACTGAAGTATTAAATCCAGTTGGTATGGCATTTCGCAAGGGTATAACATCGACTTGACTTATGCACTGAAGAAAGCAGATTTTCAGGATTTTATGGCTTGGTGACTAGAGAGAGTTTTTACAAGAAGCCAAGTTTCTCTTGGGGAAGTAAGTTGTGGACAGTGACTTGAGTCCCCAGCAAAGGATTGTCTTTTAAAAGCCAATCAGACTGGCTTAGAGTTCTTTCTGGATGCACATTTTCATTTTACATTATGGTTGCTGGAAAATCTAGTAGAAAATGTATCACATAAACTGCAGTCACAAATATATTAACATAAATAAATTTTATGAGAATTATCCAATTCAAAAACATATATATATAAAGAAAATTCAGAAAATAAATGTGAGAATTAGGGAAAAAACTATTTCCTCCATTATAATTTTCTTTACTTAAAAACATCTTTAATGGAAAAGGATAAAAAATTCAAATGCTCCTGATTTTCATTCTCACTCCCTTTTGAACTACTGTTAACATTTTCCTGTGTTCATAAAGTTCTTACTCTGTGTGTGTATATATATGTGTGTGTATATATATATATATCTTGTGTTTCATTTATTATGCTTTGATATTTTTCCATAATAGCAAGTATAGGACTATTTTATTAACAACTGTCATATAATCCATTTAATGGATATGTCGTAATTTAGTTAACTAGTCCCCTTTTAGTAGGTAAAAGTTTTCCCCATTTTTTTAATAATATAAAAGAATGCTGCATCAAACATTCTTGCATTCATATCTTTGCTTGCTTGAATTATTAAGTCTATAGGAAAAAAACCTAGAAATGGAAGTGCTGGGTCCAGAGCATGTGCACTCTGAGTTTTGATAGATGGTACCAAATTGTCATCCAAAGAGAAAGTGACAATTTACATTCCCCTCCAGTCCGACACTGGGTGGTATTGCATAATACATTTTTCCTAGTCTAAATGGCGAAAAATTGTCTCACATTGTTTTAATTTGCATCAAATTCTGAGAGAGGTGGAATATCTTTTCATGTGAATATTGATATTTCTATTTCATTTTTGGTGGGTTCATTATATGAATAGATTTTTAATTTGCAGAGCTTCAATGAGTCCTTTTAGTTTCTGTCAAGTTTGCTTTGTGGCTACAAAAGATTCTTAAACTAAATTATATGCTTTCCACCAAACTGCTAACCAACAGGAGAAAATAAGAACAATACTACCTCATTCAGAAATTGTAAGACACAGAGAAAAAGGCGGGGGTGGGGGGAGGCAGGGAGGGAGGGAGAAAGCAAGTCTGGGGAAGAATTAGAGAGAGACAAGTGATGGAGAAGTTGAAAATTCCTGAGAGGTATAATTGTGAATTCCATACCTACCAAAAGAAAATGTTAATACTCTGGTCAATCAATGTGAAAAGTGGTCTAAAAACAATTCCAAGGCAGTGGCAAGGGAAGAGTTAGGCACTCAAGAGCTCCATAGTGGCATCATAGTACAGCATTGGATTTGATACCAAAGGTACATTTATATCTCAGTGCCCTCCTTTAACAGCATTCTTGTAAATAAGAAAAGATATACTTGTCTACAAATCTCTTACTTATCTGCCCACCCCTGTGGAGATTACACACCTAGGAAAATGAATTCAGTCACCAAACTCTCCCACCTGACTTGTCTTGTGTAAATTCTGAGTGAGACATGACGGGCAGGTCGGTGGTTATTATAAAATCTGTTTTCATTTCCAAGCATGGCTTACTCTGATGTGACTGGTTTTACTTACAGCATGTTTGATAGCATCTCTTCTTCGTGTTTGTATGTCAGGACTACGGAATGATAAATTTGAGGCGTCAAACAGGAAAATTTAGTCTTCTTACCTTATTGCCACCCTTCAGAAAGGACTTTTCATTCATAGTTTCCAATTTCTGAAAATAAATAAATAGTAAGTAAATAGATAAATAAATAAAAGAACCTACCTGGCATTTTTTTCATTCATTAAGATGGATTAGTCATTAATGCCTGTTGCTATACTCAAGGCTCACTGGCCTGTGCTGAAAATAAACACCTTTGAGGGTGGTAGAGCTGAATAGGAAAAGCTGTGATGGTGATATGAGAAAGAAAGAGTTTAAACAATCTTGAAAATGATAAAAAAAAAAAAAACAGTACTTAGTTGATCTTTTTATAAATTGGAGAGAGGTTCCATTTTTCTGTTGTTGTAGAAGGATTGTTTATAGATGGGTACAAGGAAACAGGTTCTGTTGGGTGGGCCACTGTCAGCTCTGTAACTCTTAAAGAAAATGCTAGGGCAGGCAGCCTGATCAGTAAAGCATCTTGTGTGTAAGGGACAAGAAAGCTGGTCCTTTGTCAGTTTTCCTTTTGACTTAGGCTTGCAGATAGTTTCTAGACATTTTTTGTGATTCAGTGGCCTGTAAGAGAAATTTGGAACTTTGAATGTTCCAAGAGATCTTCAAGCTTATAGATTATACATTTAAAAATTAATTTTACTGTGTACCTCTTCAATCTTTCTTTACCATTATTAAAAAAAAAGTATATATGTATGTTTAATGGAGTATGGCATGCTGAATACGAGAAAAGTTCCACACATCATTTCTATGCATTCTCAGTTTGCAGTCTAAGACAATACCATCTTTGACAAAACCTTGGGGTAAGTGTCAAGAGAGGTATATTTTTATGAATTGCACACAGCAAATCACTGAGCTCCCAGAGGAATGAGTCAGCTACATTCTATTGATTTTATTTATTCTGAGAAAATAAAATAAGTTTCTATTGAATAAATATGATTCTTTGTTTACCCAATGGCAAACACAAACTGGAAAATAAAATGTTTTTCAGAAATTCTGGAATCCCTTGATCCATATTTGAAAATAGAGTTCTTCCTTATAATAGGGTTGGAGTTCTTTTTTTTTTTTTTTTTTTTAATTCCTACGGAACCTAATCCTTGATATGTTGAACAGTAAATTTCCTTTGGTGCCTATTTTAGTCATTTCCTACATTCCACGAACAGGATATGGGAGGATTGACTGTTTCCCATTTATCTTATCTATCTCTAACCTTGGAAACTAAAGGTTAAATTCAACTCCATTCTTGCTCAGGGTCTGACAGACGGGAATTATCTAGCCAAAGCAACCACCCACTCTATTTTCTTTATGAGACATTATCCTCTCCAGATATCAAAGATGTGGAGCTTTAGAGACAAAAAAAAAAAAAAAATTTCTTTCACTCATTCAAAAATACCTGAAAAGTCTCCAACAAGAGCAAAGAGAAACTATTAAGAATAGAGAGTACTTATCACTAGAAATAGCTTAAAAGTGACATCATGCAAATGAGTGTTTCCATCATAAAATTATCTTCTCTTATATGGCGAAAGTTTAATTGCTAAATGTTTAACAAATAAAAATGTAATAAGAATAATTTCCTCCATGAATGAAGATGATTGTCTACTAATGAGGAAAGCTTGGAATTTTCTTATATAATAAAACATAGAAAGAGAAACAAACCAATATTTAGTTCAAAATTTGAAATTTGGAAGGAAAGTGTGAAAAAGAGCAAGTAATTTTGTACCAATTATTTATGTTCCTTTCAGGAACAAGACACAAATAGAGCAGTAAAATAATGATTAAAGCATAACTATTTTCAAAAGACTTGAGAAAATATATGTTTGCCCATGATCTGTAGATGGTTAAGCTTTTCACTTTTGTAGATGATAAGTGGGATTTTTACTTCCCTTACCAGTTACATATCATCTCATCCCAAAAGGTTTGTCTCTTGGGAACACTGGTGATTTGCCTGGATTCTGGGAATTTGCTCTGCACACCGGTAGAAATAATTTAACTCTGGATATTTGTCCTGGATGGCACAAATGGAAGAATGCTAAATTAGAAACAAGCAGAGGACTGCAAATGTAATGATGGGAAATAAATGCTGTTGTGGGTAATTCTTTCAGTTTTGTGAGCTTTGTTAAGAATTTTCTTTCATTTTCTAGTTGCTTGAGAAGTAGCAAGACATGACTGTCCACATCAATTGATTTTGAATTTTATAGGTAAACTTTAAAATATTACGTAAGGACAAGAAAATGCCTATATATACATTTGAAAAGAACTAACTGATTTAATGAGAAAAAGTATCCCAACCCCAAACCAAAAGGTCTGAAAGAACCGCTGGCTAATCAGCCCTCAGAATCCAAGGTCTTTTGACACTATGTGAGCATGAATTATAATTTGATCCTTCACTCTCTATCTTCTGCTCTGTGAGATTATGGGAGGCAAGAGAAGCAAAGTTGATATTATATTTGTAAACTTTTTTGAGCGCTTGGGAAGAGGACACAAATAGAAACATGAAATTTACATTTAGAATTAAAATCTGAAAGGATATGGAAGGCAATTACTTTATAAACAAGTGTAAAATGAAAAGGAAACTAAGAAACGCTTATAAAAGTAGAGTATCCCCAAGTGAAATGCTATATAAGGGTAGATGAAATTCACATTTTAATTAAGGAATGCCCATAAATGGTGTCTTCTGAAATGAAAACATTTTGTAAATATATTTTCACAATAAGATATTCTTGACAATTAGAGTTTATGGGTAAAGAGAAGCCAAGGCTGATCCTCCCCACTCCACCCCCCACCCCCCACCAGCTTCTCCCTGTGATGACTAATCTCCTAGGAGAGTCCGTGTGTCTTCAGACAGAAAGGAGTCTTCCAGATAAGATCTTGTGACTAGTCTGTCTAGTTCCTTAGTGCCCTAAATCTCCCTACAGAGGCTCTCATCACAGATCCCATATGTTCTATTTATTTGAAAATTAAATATATTTTTCTTTATTGAATATTAGACATATTTAACAATAGTAGTTTTATAAGTTAGTTGTCATTATCTTTTAATTAAACATCTAATTACTTTTACAGTGTTATTTTATTCAGCCTACAATCTTCCGATCTTAATTTGGTTGTCATAGACTTTCCAACCGGAAATATATATATATATATATATATATATATATTTCATATATAATCCAATACTGTAAGAATAGCTATTAAATTTCTCCAGCTAAGTATGAAAGATTTACCAGCTAGTTTGTCAATTAAATAAGATTGGTTACAGAAATCAGGGTGAAACTGAGACTACAAGTAGATGTTAAGGGATGGAGCTTTTGAAGTTGATTTTCCTGGAGGAAGAGGACCAAACAGACCATTACAGCAACTGAAGTATTTTTCCTTCTTTTTAGTTTTTATATTCAAACTACAAGGTCTAACAAATAGAGCTGTTGGCAATAATGAGAAGCAAAGCATTAAGAAGAATTAAATTTCTCCCTTGGGACATGTTAAACCCTGCCACTGTGAAAGATTTTCCATCAGGTAAGACCTTGAAGAGAGTAAAGAGCCACACTCTAGCTGCTACTTATTTTTTCTTCTCCTGTCAACACTGTGAAAATTCAACTTTTTCCTTGGAAAAGGAGCCAAAGTTGACTTACCATTGCCATTTCCCAGTCATGGGTCCTGCAATTGCTGTCTTGATATATTTCAGTTATTTTTTTACTCTTTCATTTATGAACATCAGGATACCTAAGTAGCAGAATATACTGTACCAGTATGTAATTCCTATTCTTAAGGTTAGAAATATGATGCTATCTGTTGGCTTTAGATAGTGGCAATTAATCCTTTGGCATGATGCATGAGAATTGGTTCTCAATTATGCTCTGGGAGAAAAGAAAATAGTGAAAAGTGAGGGCTACAAAACTTCCAATAGAGGTAAAGGAGAGCTCCAAGAGCAGAAATAGTCAAACATGCCACCTATCAATAATTTACTTTACATCTAATGTGAAAAATACAGCTGCATTGGAAAAAGACCCAAAATTTGAAGAAAATCAGGATGCCTCACTAATAATCTCAACATTTGATATTATCTAGGTAAGTGACCTGGGAAAAGTATCCTTTCTACATCTAAATATGTATAGCTCTAAAAGCCAGACATGAAATGCAGTTCTTGGAGAATATGCAGCCTAAGATGTATTCTGAATATAAATTCTGTATGTAAAATGGTACAGAACTACATTCATACTTATCTTAAAATATTAGTGGGGTGTGACACAATTTCTTCAATTCCTAGTCACTTTTTCACTTTGTAAATTCCCCTTTTACATAGGAGAGATCAAAAGTCACAATTGGAAAATTTCAGGGTATGGAACTGTAAATAACACAAAATCTGTCATTGGTATAATAAAGACTTATACTATTTCCTACACTTTAAGACTGAAATATTCTCCCCTTATAATTTAAGGGGAGAAATTAACAGTAATATCCTTTGCCCACACAAAATGTAATCATTAGGTAAAACAATCTTTTACAAGCAAGGAAGTATTTCATCCAGTAGTGGGTTAATAACTTAGTGAACAGTTCCCAAGATGAGCAATTCCAGCTTTGTTCCCAAATAGATGTGCAGTGTAGTGACAGAACAAAGATGGATTAATTTAAGGTGAGCTAATCTTGGGTTTCATTACATTAAAAAAAATTGGCTTTATTAATTAATGCATATGAGCTATAGGTCTGAATGAGCCAGTAGTTTCCATTAATGTTGAAAGTTCTGAAGACAATACTTACTTGGTGGAGAAATTGTAAAATGGCTAAAAGGCTGCCATCTTCATCCATTCAGCAATTTTCCTACTTAATTTTATTTTTATGTATGCATAAAAATTAGTGACACTTGATTTTTCCTTTGTAGCCAGCTATAAGAAATGTCAATCTGCTCTCCAGCTCTGGTCTTTGATCGATAATTCTGAGAAGGGTAAAAGATATCTCACAAGCCTCACAAAACCTGCTAGTTTCATCAAAATAGCCTTCTGGGAAGTCCTGGTTATTTTTCTCTCATTTTCTCTGCATTTATCTTTCTTGAAAATAAGATGTGGGGATGCAATTGAAGTGAGTGACTGCGTGAGAGGGGACAAGGGTGCTTTGTGTGGGACCTAGGCACAGCCAGGGCCATTAGAGCCAGGCGGGTTTCATTGTCTTCATCCAGAAGAAACAAGTTCGTAGACTAGTCCTAGTTCACCCCTTCTAAGTAAATTCAACCTGAATGCTGCATATGCAGAATATTAATTATCTGATCTTAATCCCAAATAAAATCAGAAATTCCATGGTGAATACTGCCACAGCAATCCTCTCATGTGTAAATAAGTAGTAATCTGCAACACAGCGGCCTTCTTTCCTCCGTTATATAATACAGCAACTCAACTACTCTGAAAATTCTGTTAAAATGGCAACCATTTTGAAACTGTGTAGCTGATTTTAAAGCTACCCTTTTTTTCTACTGGAAAGGGAAAAATATATAGGAATCAACCAAACACCATTTTAAAATCTAGAAAAGCTTTTCAACATGCATAAAGATGTTTAATGGTTTCACTTTCACTTCAGTTTTCAACTTAATTTTTTCTTTTCTCTCTTTTCTTCTTTTTAAATGCCACACTTACTTATTTTGTAGAAATGCTCCATTTTAAGGCTGATTAAATTAAGCCAAATGATGAGCGAAACATTTTTGTTGATAAATTCTCCTTTTTAAATTATATGAATTGGGACCATATTCAGGAATTGTCAGTAAAGCAGGAGAAATGCTCAGTTTCTGCATCATCAAGAAAGAACAAATCATGGTATATAGAGAAAATATTAGAAAATTAATTACTAAGGATTCTAATTTCACTTGTGTTTTCAACTTAACCACTTCTCCCTAAGTTAGAGCAAAGCCTTAATTCCATGAAAATAATATATATTGATTTCTTAGATACATTTTGTTATTCTACACTTGAATGAGCCTTAGAGTGGTATCTTATTTGGAGTCAGGTGGATGAACTGGGTTCCTGTGGTAGTTAGATTCAGTTGTCACCTTGGCCAGGTGAAGGTGCCTAGTTCTATTGCTGTGGACATGAGCCAATGGCATGTGAGCCTCATCTGTTGCTGATTACATCTGCAGTCGGCTAGGAGGTGTGCCTGCTGCAATGAATGATGTTTGATTTAATTGGCTGGGGCTTAAATGAGAGAGCTTGATGCAGCGCAGCCCAAGCAGCTCAGTTTATCACATCTCAGCACTCACAGCTCAGCCCAGGCCTTTGGAGATGCAGAAAGGAATCACCCCGGGGAAAGTTGTTAGAACCCAAAGGCCTGGAGAGAAGGCCAGGAGGGATCGCCCTGTGCCTTCCCACGTAAGAAAGAACCTCAGTTGAAGGTTAACTGCCTTTCCTCTGAAGAACTATGCATTTTGAACTAAATAAATCCATCTCTGGTGTGTTGCGTTCTAGCAGCTAGCAAACTAGAACAGTTCCCAATTAAACCCCTGTGAGCTGTGTATATTTAGCTCCTTTCCAGCTTGTTTTTTTCAACTGTAAAATGATGCCTACCTCCCAATGCTTGAGAAGAGATTTATGAAAAAATATAAAGCATTGAACACCTGCTTGCACATAGTAAATATTCAAAATATTCTTTTCTTCTAGCCCTTCCTCACATGGATCAAAGTGTTGCCATGTATGTGAGGGATAATTTTCATCAAGAAAATATGAAAACTAGTTTGAGGAAGTTACTGTGGTATAGAGGAAAGAATATAAACTTTGGAATCATAGAGATTTTGATTCAAGTGTCAGCTTTACCGCTTCCATCCTAGATTTGTAATCTCCAAATCATTCATGAATAAAGTTTAAGAAGTAAAAGTAAGAACACTAGAAAATTTTAATAAAACCTTATGAATATAACTTTCTATAATAAATTATTGCCATTCATGATGAAAATAAGAAATTATCCGAATGTAATATAAACCTAGAGTTATTGGAATTTAAAATATATTACATTGCTTTCTACCACTTGATTTTCCTGCTTTTGAAATAAAGAACACAAATCCATATGTATTGTGGACCTGTTTGGGTGTTTTTCACCTGAGGGAAATAAATGGTTTGTTCTCCTCAAATTGAGCACATCTATGGCAAATATTTACTAAGAATAAGAAAGCCTGACAAAAATATATAAAAATTATTTTTGTATCACTAATTTATAGGAGACTTTACCTTTGACAGATCACTGTAATAATTTATTATCAAGTCATATTACACCAACTTTTTTACCAAAACAGACAACATGTATTACATCATCTACCTTTAAGAAATAAAAATTCTTCAAATTTTTCTTTCACTTTGCCTATTATATATACAAAACATAACTCAACTAATCAATTATCCCTGTTAATTTGATATATTTAAAAGGTCCACCAAATACTTAGAATAAAATGAAAATTCACATTTCATTCATTCATCTGCCTTCCAGTAACACAAATTGTCCAAGTTCTCTATCTCTGTATACTTTCTTTCTTTTCAATTTGTCTTGCAGTTGTGATGAGGTACATATTTGCAAATGTCCATGTTCAAAGAGATTATCTGCCACAGCCCCACTGAACTCAACAAGGGCTTCCAAGAAAGTAACATTGATTCCCTTTGGAATGTGTGCATCTTCACATTCTAGGGCAAGAGCCCCTCTTAAGAAAGATTCATACTAACAGTACAGCATGGATGGCTTTAGCATTAATTAAAAAAGAATAGCTAAGGAACACAGAGTTAGAACTAATATGCCATGCCGAATTGAGCCTCTAGGCTATGGCTTATTCAGTTTTCACTGGCTAACAGGGAGGATATAGTTCAAGAATTTTTTTTAAGACTTTAACTCCAGGCCATTGATAAGAGTTCAAGGATATTTTTTAAATCTGTGGAAGGTAGCAAGTCTATAATATCCAGCACAGTTCTTTCATTCTATATATTCAACAAATATTTATCTAGTGTCTCGTCTGGGCCAGAAGACTCTAGAGGGTTCTGGAATTATTAATGAGTATAATGGACAAAAATTCTTGTCTTCCTGGACCTTATATTTTGGTAGTGGGAGTTAACTAATAAATAAATCAGTAAACTAGATAATAATATTTCTTGGGAACAATGGATAAGATAAATTAGAGAAGTGGAAATGAACTGTGAGAGTTTGGGAGAGTTATAAATTTATACAGGGCTATTAAGGAAAGCCTTGTGAGAAAGTAAATTTGAGTAAAGCCTAAAGGAGTTGAGGGAACAAGGAAGGCCTTTGTGTATATCAGCGGTAAGACCATTTTCAAAGGGAACAGTACCATGAGTGGGAGCCTGCCCCACATTTGCAGTACAGCAAATATGTCAAGGTTGTTGGAGCCAAGTACTAGTGGGGGCAGTGGTAGATACTAGATGTCAGCCAGAACTCATGGACCATTGTAAGGGTTTTGCCTTTTACTTACAGTATGATAAGGATCCACTGGAGAAATTTTAGTAGAAGAATGTCATGATATGATTTACATTTTAAAATAAAATCTCCTTTGTGTGGAGAATTGACAGTACAGAGGGCGTGCTTAGAAGACTATTGCATGTAGTTCAGAAGAGATGATGATGATTAGGATAAGGACTGAAGCAGTGTTGGCAGTGAGGTGGTTGAAACATATTTTGAAAATATAGCTCTAAGCACACATTTTTGCAATACCTTAGGTTAGCAATTATAAGGAACTTCTCAATCTAAGGAAGTACAATTTCCTGGAGAGTCTTTATTGCCTAATTAAGTAGGGAAAAATTCTTTCAAGTGGTCTCCTGAGTCTTCTCACTTCACAATCCTTAGCTTTTCTGGAATGCCAGGACTCAGCAACTCTTTTGGGTGAATAGGTGGGCCAGAAACAATGATTGCTCTTACTATATTCATCTAGGAATGTTGTACTTGGCACAATGGATTTCCAGTTGCTGTAAGGCTCATTTCCTTAGGACAACATACAATCTGGTGGTTAACAAAGACTTTCCTGATAAACCCCAAGGTATAGTACTTAGCTGGGTGGGTAGGAGCAACACTTCTCTGGAAATCCAACTGAATGATTGAATTCAGACTCAATGTAAAAAGCCAATGCAGTCCCCTCCTCCTGATGACCCCGTCATTTAAAAGGAAGCATAGAAACTAAATAGTAAACATAAGGAGTTACAAGATATAAATCCCCCAAAATCAGAACCAGAGAGCTTTATATTCAAGTACTTCTGCAGAAAGTAACTTTTCTTGATAGCAGAATGCAGGACACTTAATACCAAAGAATAAGTCTTCATGTACCCTCAATTATATAATTACAGAATTGTATAAATGGCTTTCTTCATTAAGGTCTCACATAATCTTTGAGATGTACAAAAATACATCTAACACATCCTGATTTTTGGTCCCTTACAATTGCACTATATCTTGGGATGCTCCCACACAATAGGTATTCCATAAATACCTATTTGGTGAGATACCTATTTGTTGACTCAATATTTATTTTACACAATTTCTCCATTTTCCAGAAAAAGATATAAGGTCAAATATTACAGTGAACATTTGAGAATATCTTGAGATAGCACAATGCAGCTGTCAGTGACACAATCACCATCATCTTCATGGCCATATCCTGACCACCTCTTCAAACACTATCTCCCACATGATACTGGAGGTTGTTCAAAGTGCTTCAACAGTCTACATTGGGAATGTCTAGCCAAGTAATGCAAAAATAACAACACTGTATGTCAAAATCGTGCTAATCACATCACATATGTTGACTCATTTAGTGTCACGTTGCTGAAAAACAATACTAACATTTAATTGTTACTATGTGCCAGACACGTTTTTAAGCATTTTACAAGCAAAATGTCTTTCCCTAATTTTATAAATGAGAAAACAAGGGCTTCGGGATTAGGTTACCTGCCAATAAGCAAACATCTCTACCCAGGCCATTCTGGCAACAAGGCTTCTGCTCTTTCCCACTACACACTGAACCACCTACAAAATGAGTTCAGCATGACTATACATGTGCATCTTTGTGTGTGAGGATGGATAAATAAACAGCTTTCTATTGTTTTAGGAAAATGGTTTTGCTGCAAGGTGTTTGTCTCTCCTAACATAGCACACACATGCATTGCTCTACTCTCTTACACCAGTGGTTTTACAAAATTCTTCTGTTGGTATCTATAGATATGCACAGCAAAAGGTTCAGGCGATAGAGCAGTATTTTTATCACCTATTGTGTTGCTGCAAGAATCATCTGAATATAGCATGGTATTTCTAGAATAATGCGAAGAATATTTTTAGGCAGATTGATAAAACCAGAATTACCCCATCCTTGAACGTCTCCCTCATATAGTGCACTTTGCAAACTTCCAGATTAAATCTAACAAGTCTGACTTCATTTTAAAAAGTTTTTAATGTGCATGTATTTTCCATGAAAGACAGATGATAGCTTATCAATAACATAATTATTTGACTGATCTTATATATACCCATATTTGTGTTATTTTTATTTTCCTTTCTATTAGATAAAATTCTGAGTCATGGGCCAATATTTCTTAAGTATGGATTTGGGCCAATGAAACGAAATAAATATACAGATGATTCATGAAGGGTCTATCCATCATTTCAGAATGAGTAAGTATATGTATACATAGTTATATTAATAAAGCTATAGATTCAGAGGAAAGAGGATTGGGTAGTGGAAAAATACTTTTTTGGCCATGTAGACTTATAAAGTTCTATAGTAGAATGAATGTTCACATACAATATTTTTTGGTTATGTGTAATAAATTAAGAAGCATATTAAACATGACCTGTGGGATCCCTACCCACAGTTACAAAAGTTTAACCAGGTATTGACTCTATATTATATTTCTATCTGTCTAAAAAGGCCCAATCTTATTGTTTAGACTCATTTTTAAGAGGCATGTTTAAGAAAATGAGTATTTTGGAACACAAAAATAACCCCACTTTATATAAACAAATATGTGTAGTAACTTCCTTGGGAAAGGTTTGTTATTTAATTTGTTTTTGAAGGAAGTAATTGATTTTCTTGGCAGATCTGATAAAAATAATGAGGTCTCCATCGTCTAATCTGGAGGTCATGCCCTCCTCAGGAATCATCAGTGCATAACTCCAAATTTAAGTGCACTCAAGTTCTCTTGAGACTCTCTTTTGATATATGACGACAGCGTGTTACTACAGAACTCTACCACCATGAAATTAAAAATGTAGGCATATTGTAAGTCAGTAATAGATACATAGATAGAAATTACAAATCAGCAATAGGTATATATCACAAAACAATTTTTTTTTTTTCTGGGAAGAATAAATCAGACAAGAGAAACTTTAAGATTATCTACTAACATCCCATCAGTTCTGTGCACGTCCATCATAACCAGCTCCACTTATTCTGGATTTATGAAAACTGGGAGCCCTTGATCAACAGTGTTTATGTTCTATGTATCAGAAGATAGAGCTTGAAAGTAAATTAATATTGCAAATACAATTACAAGTTATTTTTCAATCTATTATATAATGAAAAAATAATCTACAAGTTTTATATATTGTTATTAGAAAATGTCCTTATATATTCGTTAAGAGCCATCTAGAAGGATTTTATTCTGCAGCATTTGCCATTAGCTTGAGGACCAGAGAATAATGGAAATGCATTTATTTAAAATATTTTCTACAATTCACATTTTAAATAAATTAAATGGTTCATATAATCACTATAATTAATCTAAATACATATATATATATATATTTTTTTCTTTTGCATGGGCAGGCTTCAGGAATCGAACCCGGGTCTCTGGCATGGCAGGCAAGAATTCTGCCACTGAGCCACTGTTGCACCACTCTAAGTTAATATAATTTTGAATGGAATAATTACAGAGATAGAATAGGCATAGTAAATGTGGGTTTCAGTAAAGTTTTACAAAATAAATATCCTTAATATCCATAATAACATTGTCAAACTTATGAGGAAATATTGAACAAATATACTTAGTGTTGATCAATAACAACTTAGAGGGATGACTTTAATATTGGATTGAGAACATAGAGGATATGCTGATAAAAATTTAAGATGACACAGAGATCCTTTAAAGAGAATTAATATAATTGCTGATAATTACAATTTTGAAGGTTATTGGTGAGATGGGAAATAGCTAAAATGAAAATACCAAATTTAATGGATCCAAATGTGAAACTTACATTACGTGAAATAATTTATTGTGAAATTACCTAACTGGGGAGATATTTTATTAGAGCAATATCTTGCTTAAAAAAAGAGAGACAAAAGGAAGGTTTGAATTGGATACAAGACAACCACAAATTGTATTTACTCAAGAGTGGATCTGTAATGTGAATACAGAAAAGCTATTATAAACTCATGTTGTCGTCCAGTTCAAGGAAAGGTTTTGTTCTACATTGTGCTGCTACATCACATCTTGAGTATTATCTAGTTCTGAGCACTGTATTTAAAGCAGCACATTCTCAAAACAAAAACATTCAAAGGAGATTAAACACAATAGGGAGAAATCCAGAAACCATGTCATACTATAAGAAGTAGAGTAAAGCAGTAAAGGATCAGGACCAGGTGTAGGAAATGAACTGCATTTAAAATCAAACTCTGCTAGCCCTTGTGACGCTGGGCAAGCTCTTTAACCTCTGTAAACTTTATTCAGGTCCTCATCATGAAAATTATGACCCCAATAAATATTCATAAGTAATCTGTGATGTCCAAAGGAAACACACAATATTTAATTAGCAAGGTGCTTAGTTTAATTAACATTATTATTACTTTTATATTATATCATCATATTGCCTCTCCAAGAACAAACTCAAGGCAAAATATAAGTGATTTTTCCGTATGTTTAGGGTTGTCTCTGTGAAAGAGATGTATTTATTTTTGGATCAGGAGGCTAGCTAGAGGGGTTAAATAGAAGACGATGGAAAACATAGTATTTTATATAAAATATCCATATCATGAACTGTTTAAGAATTAAATCAACTGCTCTATAAAGCAGGGTGCTCCCTGACATTTAGTCTTCAAGCAGCAGCTGGAAAGCTGTATAGCAAGGATGTGTTAAGAGGAATTCCTACATTGTTTAGAGTGTTGCACTAGACAAGATTTCCGTACAGTTCAACTTAAAAATTTTTCTTACCACTATTGACTCCAGTGTTCTTCACACAAAAAAAGTTGCTTAAATATGAAAAATTCAAGTAGAAATTTAGGCTCTAGTTCACACAGGACATGGGAAACTGGGGAGAAGAGCAAATTACCAATAAGATAATTAGGACATTTCTTGGGAGCTTACCACTCTGCATATTTAAAATAACAATGAATTGGTGTTGATTGTGACATAGATGCTGACCTGAGAGGCTGGTTTTGGGCAAAAATAATAGATATTTCATTTTGTCCTTTTCAATTGTCCTTGAACACACAATTAGAACAATACTATAGGCAGAGTGAGAAAAAAGCTGAGGCCAAGAAAGAATTTTTGTAAATTCAGTGAAGAACTGATGAAGAAAAGAGACAAGAGTGAGGGCAGAAGAGCACTTTTAAGCTCTTCTATAAAGGAAAAAGAAGTTTCCTTGTTGAAGAAGACACCAAAAAGTGGGTTAAAAGGTGGAATCTATCATAAAGGAAGACTGCCACCATCAGAATAAGCAGACACAGCTCACAGTGCCCCACGGTTGAAGCTAATGACAACATGAGCTGCACTGAGGGAAGTTTAAAATTCAGGTCATGGGAAGGAATCAACCATGATGTTCTGTATATGAAAATGCGTTTTATATATGGGCTGTTATATTTATTTTAGGGCATGATATTTTAAGAGAAACACTGAACTAGATTTGGTTTTGAAGAGAAGATTCAAAACAGGAATTTGTTTGGAAACATGTCATGAAATCAATGTTTAAGCTACCAAAATGTGTTAGTCAGACTTCTCCAGAGAAACAGACCAATATGTTTGTTATAGTAATTGGCTCACCTGACTGTAGGGATTGGCAATTCTGAAGCCTTTAGGGCAAGCTGGGAACTCCAATGAAGGTGAAGTTGTATTTCCAAAGAGAAGATGGCTGACTGGCTGAAAAAAAAGGCAGAAATTCTTCTTTCTGATTTCTGAAATCCTCAATTCTTGCTTTAAGACTTCCAACTGTTTGGATAAGTAGCGGTCCCTCATTGCTGAGGACAATCTCTTTTATTGATTATAGATACAGTCATAGATGCAATCACCAACTAATGTACTTCCATCTATTAAATACTTTCACAGTACTGATCAGGTCAGTGCTTCCTTGACCAAATAAATGGACACTCTAATCCTAAAATGACACATGAAATTAACCATCACAGTTCAAAACCTTGTCAACTCGTAAACCATGTTTAATCTCTGAATAAAACCAATAGCATAGTTGTGCTTTTACAACTAGAGGAGATGTAGCTTTGGTGAGCAAATAGAGGTCTCTTTAGACATTTGGAGAATTCTCCTGTTAAAAATGCTTTTTTTAATTGCTCAGAAGACTAAAGAGTTTCAGCAATTATCACTAACATAATGAATAGTTATTAATAGTTAGATTAATAATAATAACTATTAATAATAACTATTAATAGTTATATAATTTAACTATTTCATGAATAGTTAGATTCCCCACTGCTGAGGATATCTAAGCAGACACTGGATAATGGAAATTGAATTACAAGATGAATCCAAATTCTTGTTTTCTATTTTAAAATGATAATTTATCTCATGCAGAGAACTTGTGGATTAGTTCTAGGCAGCTGTTCCCAAGTGTTTTGTAGGGAAGGGATATAAATTTATTCCTTAAATCCTATAGGTATTTTAGGGTGAAAGGGAGGAGAGCACCATTGATAAATTCATGAATTTCAGAAGAGTGGTGAGAAGGTAGGTGAAAACTGAGGTAGAAGATGAGGAGGGGTCACCACCACCAACGAAGAATATAATAAAGTAAGCTGCAAGAAAACAAGGAGGCAGGCAGTAGCTTTAAGGAATTAGTAATATTCCATTTAACAATTATTTATTAAGTGTCTATCATAAACCCCCAATGTTATTCTGTTCTAAGGCTACAACGGTGAACAAAAACACTGAGGATATTCTGATGCATTGGTTTAAGGCTCTAGATCCAGAAAAAAGTCTTAGATGTTAATAATTTGGAAGGTGTCATTGAAATCAATTTCAATAAATTTATTCAGAGGAAAACATAAGATTATTTTAGTTAGTGGAAGAAATAAAATACTATTAAGACAGTTAGCTTTGTGTTTAGAAAATATAACATTGAATGGAAGAATTTTAGAAGTATGTGTTAATTTAAACAGCACAGAAACCATATAATGGCTAGAAAATTAAAATAAACCCATAGGAAACTTAAATGAAGGGATGAGGCACATTATTTTGAAGCTACCATAATCTCTAAAGATGATATTATTTGGCCCGTACAAGTAAACATATCATTTTAAATTAAACTAGTTGTTGATATTTCTTCTTCTTTTTTTCTCTTCATAAAATATCTACTAAGTGCCTATATTAGTCAGAATCCTCCATAGAAACAGAACCAACCACTGGGACCTACAAGTTCAAATTTTGTAGGGCCGGCCACAGCATGGAAACTCCTATAAAGGTGATGTTGAAGTCCTTGGTCTAAATTCTCATGGCAAAGTTAGCTGGCTGGAAATTCTGGCAAGAGCCAATTTTGAAGTGAGGCAAAATTCTTCTGACTTCTGAAACCATCAATTCTGGCTGGTAAGACCTGCAACTGTATACCCACATTGCGGAGAGCAATCTCCGTGGTTAATTATAGATGCAATGATCTGATTCTAAATGCAAATCCCTTCTATAAAATACCTTCACAGTAATAACAGGCTACTGTTTGACCAAACATCTAGACATAACCTAGCTAAGTTGGCACATGAAATTAACCCCAGAACCTTTTGCCAAAAAAACTTTTCATATTTTTCTGAACAATTAGAGCTCATTAAGATATTTTAGACTTTTAATTTTAGATTATTAGCACCCCAACATCTTCCTTGATAACTTTTAAAATTTCTAATCTCCAAAATTATTAGACTGGATTTAAAACTCTAAATAAGTAGATATAATTTCTTTCTCACTCAAATATGGCTTTTTTATTTAACTACTATTGCTTGTGAGTTTAGCTGTAAAATTTTCTTAGAAATTGTTGGGGAAGTATTTTATTTGCTTTTCATCAAAGTTTTTCATATATGTTTAAAAAGAGTTGACAATTATTCTACTGATTTTTTCTCTTCCTCTGTTCATACAGCTGTTACGAGTTATACCAACTGTTCTAGTTTGCTAGATGCCAGAATGTAATATACCAGAAATGGAATGGCTTTTAAAAGGGGGAATTTAATAAGTTGCTAGTTTACAGTTCTAAGGCTGAGAAAATTTCCCAATTAAAACAAGTCTAAAGAAGTGTCCAATTTAAGACATCCAGGGAAAGACACCTTGGTTCAAGAAGACCGATAAAGTTCAGGATTTCTCTCTCAAGTGAGAAGGCACACGGTGAACACAGAGTTTCTCTCTCATCTGGAAAGACACATGGTGGAACATGGTCAGGATTTCTGTCTCATCCGGGAAAGCATATGGCTAACATGGTGTCATCTGCTAGATCCTTCTCCTGGCTTCCTGTTTCATGAAGCATCCTGGGAGACATTTTCCTTCTTCATCTCCAAAGGTCACTGGCTGGTGGACTCTGCTTCTTGTGGCTATGTCAGTCTGCTCTGCTCTCTCTGAGTCTCTCATCCTCCAAAATGTTTCCTCTTTTATCTGACTCCAGAAACTTATCAAGACCCACTCAAATGAGTGGAGACATGTCATCACCTAATCCAGTTTAACAACCACTCTTGATTAAATCACATTTCCGGGGAGATGATCTGATTACAGTTTCAAGCATATAGTATTGAATAGGGATTACTCTACCTTTTTGAAATAGAATTTTGATTAAAACATGACTTTTCTAGGGTACATACATCCTTTCAAACCAGCACACCAACGAAATTTGAAGATAGATCATTGTTATAAGAAATTTAAAAAGATCTAAGTAAATGGAAAAGCATTCTGTGTTCATGGATTGGGAGACTATTGTTACAATTTCAGTTCTGCTAAAAGTGATATACAGATTCAATGAAATTCCAACAAAAATTCCAAAAGTCTTATTTGCAGGAATGGAAAAGCCAATCATCAAATTAATATGGAAATGAAAGAGACACTGAACAGCCAAAGCCATACTGAAAAAAGAATTAAGTTGCAAGACTCACATTTCCTGATTTTAAAACTTATTACAAAATTATACTTATTAAAAAGAATGTGGTACTGGCACAAGGACAGACATACAGACCAATGGAACTGAATTAAGAGTTCAAAATTAAAGTGTCGTGAGGCGGGGTGGGGTGTGAGTGTAGTTCAGTGGTAGAATTTTAGCCTGCCATGAGGGAGACCATTCGATTCCTGGCCCATGCACTTCCCAAACAAACAAAACAAAAAATTCAAGAAATGGTGCAGCAATAACAGGTTACTTAAATGGGAAAAGAATGACATGTAACCCCACCATGCAGAATACAAAAAAAAATTAGTGTCACATACGTGGCCAATTGATATTTGACAAGGATGCCACATCCACTCAATGGAGAAGAATAGTCTCTTCAATAAACGATGCTGAGAAAACTGGATATCCACATGCAAAGGATATATCACTCTACATACAAAAATTAACTCAAAATAGAGCAAAGAACCTAAATATAAAGACCTAAACTATGAAACTCCTAGAAGAAAACATAGGGAAACATCTTTAGAACCTTGTGATAATTACTGGCTTCTTAGATTTTATACTAAAAAGCGCAAGTCGCAAGTAACCAAAAAATAGATGAATGGCACTTAATCATAATTAAAAATGTGTGCATCAAAGAAATGGGAGAAAATATTTGGAAACCACATATCTGATAAAGCCTAAATATCAAGAATACATAAAGAAATCCTACAAGTCAAAAACATCAAAGAAAAATAACCCAATTATAAAATGGGCAAGATACTTGAATAAACACTTTTCCAAAGATTACCAAATGACAAAAAAATACATGAAAAGAAGCTCAACATCATGAAGCATTAGGCAAGTGCAAATCAAACCATAATGAAATACCATTTCACACACACTGGAATGGCTACTATTAAAAAATTTGAAAATAACGTGTTGGAAAGATGTGGAGAAATAGGAACACTCACTCATTATTGGTGAGGATGTGAAATGGTGCAGCTACTGTGAAAAACTGTTTGGCTATTCTTCAGAAAATTAGGTATAGAATTACCATATGATCTTCTAATGCATTTCTAGGTATACACCCCAGAGAATTGAAAGCAAGGTCTCAGATATTTGCACACCAATATTCATAGCAGCATTATTCATAATTGCTAGAAAATGGAAGCAACCCAAGTGTTCATCAACAGATGAATGGATAAACAACATGTGATATATTTATCCAATGGAATATTAGTCAATCAGAAAAGGGAATGAAGTTCTTCTCACATTTAACAATATGGATAAATCTTGAAGACATCATGTTGAGTGAAATAATCCAGACAAAGAAGAACAAATATTGCAAAATTTCAAGAATATGAAATAATTAGAATATGGAAATTCTTAGATTCAGAAAGTATAATACAGGTTTCCAGGGACTGAGATAAAGGTTGGGAGTGGGAAGTTAATGCTTAATTGGTACAGAATATCTATTTGGGATGATGGAATAATTTTGGTAATACATGGCCATTATGTGTGAATGTATTGACACCTCTGAATTGTATATTTGAAAGTGGTTAAAAATGGGAAATTTTAGGTTGTATAACTGTTACCAGAATAATTTAAGAAATGATAGATCTGTATAGCACAAGCAGTATAAACAATGAGCTACAGTTAATAATATAATTATATTAATATTGCTTCATCAATTGCACCAAAAAGTAACACATCTAATGCAAAGTGTTAATATTAGGGAACACTGTGTGCTTGTGAGAAGTATATATGGGAACTCTGTTCTCTCTGCATAATTTTTCTGAAAACCTACAACTTCTGTAATAAAAAAAGACAGAAAAGTAATAGATCTTTACCAACACTCTAAAATACACATTCTCTCCCATTCCCAGTCACAAATCTCTAGTAGGTAAATATTGTCCTGAATATCATCACCAAAGATTAGCTTTATCTATTTCTGAATTATATGTAAATGAAATAAAAAAGTATGTGCCTCTTACATCAAACATTTCACTCAAACCTCATGTTTGTGAGCTTCATCCATATTGCTGTATATAGTTGTAGTTTATTTATTCTCTTTGCTGTGCAATAGTCCATTGTATGAATAAACTACTGTTTGTGCCCATTCTATACTGAATGAATAGTTAGTTTTCATTCAGGTATTTAAGAATAGTGCTTCTATGATTGTTTATAAATATGTCTTTTGATGAACATAAGGATACATGGATGCATTTCTGTTGGATGTACAAGTAGCAGTGGAATCGTTAGGCCATAAGTATGTTTATATTTTTCTTTAGTACATATTACCAAAAAGTTTCTAAAGCAGTTGTACCAGTGTGTGCCTCCTCACTTGCCACGCATGGTTCCTCTACATACTTTCTAATACTTGGTTCTCAACATCATTTTAGTCATTCTGGTCAAAGTATCATGCATTTTCCTGATGACTAATGAGATTGTTTATCTTTTTTATCTGTTTTCTGGCCATTTGGATGTTTTCTTTTGCAAAGGTCTCTTTCAAACATTTCCTCATTGTTCTATTGGATTGGCTATATTTTTTCACACACTGTTGCTTTCTTTTCATTCTCTTACTGGTCTCTGTTGATTAATAGAAGGTCTTAATTTTTGTATAGCCCAATTTATCAATATTTCCTTGTGATCAGTGCTTTTTTACTCTTTGTAAGTCCTCTATAAGATATCCTTGCCAATGAGATTATTTTATCATTTCCATATTGTTGGTCCAAGTATCTTGCTGAGAACCTAGCCACTGGAACATGTCAAAATAATAATATCTTACATAATGTAAAACTAATTTCTGGTACCATAATTAAAGAATCATTTATGAAATCATGGAACACTCAAGAACTTGGAAGAAATTTTCTTGTTGTCACTGTTGTCTTCCATTTTGTATCGGAGAAAAATAATATATTGTTAGAATATCTTCATTTTCATATGTTTTCTGAGGACAAATAATTGGAGAGTAGACAATCTCATTCCATATTTGTTTTCACTAAAACCCCTGGTCTGAGGAACTTAGTTAAGCATCATGTACATCTAGATATTACTTGAAACATATAAATGCCCTGCTGATTTCTACAAAGCAATAAAGGCTTCCATGGACATTAACAGATACACCGTTCTATCAAGTTCTCATTTCTCTGCCCTTTCTTCAATGATGGGTTTAGCATTGAAGAGGTGATTCTTCTACCAGGTGGTTAATGGTTTGAAAGAAATTATCTTACTTAGTGTTATAACAATGTTAATATAAATGAGGGCAAATCAATTTAATATAACGTTAGACATATTTCTCTATCCAAACTTTGATATTTTTAAATCTTCTTTAACAAGCTATAGATAGTGCATTTTTCTTAAACTTTCTATTCTTGTTTTCCTATTTGCTTACATGTACAATTAAATGATAAAAGTTTTCTCAGAAGATTTGAAAACTATAAAAGTAGGAAAACAGTCCTTGAAGAAATTGAAGGTAAATCGTGCTGATTTTAAGCATTGAAGCACTAATCTTCCATCATTGTTTAAATACCAGCGTCCTAGGCTGCTTTACTGACTAGAGATTTTATTAATTATCTTGATTATTAAAGAATATAAAAGAAGTGTTTTATTTATTGCTCTTTGTGGTGGATGAGTTAAGTACTCTCCCCCCAAAAAATGTTTTTAATCTCAATCCGTTTCTGTGAGGGTGAATCCATTTTAAATAGGACATTCGGAAGATTTATTTAAGATGTGGCCAAGTGGATAATGATGAGTCTTAATCCTATTACTGGAAGCCTTAGAGAGAAGGGCACAGAAAGAAGACTACCCGGAAAGAGTTGAAGATGGAAGTCAATGGAACCTGGAAGAAGGAGACATTGCCATGTGCATTGCCATGTGACACAAAAGCCAAGAAACCAAGGGTTCCTTGCAGCCAGCCCCAGTCTTCAAGGAGAAAGCATCACCTGGATTTTCAACTCCCTTAGCCTCAAAACTATAAGCCAATAAATTACAGTTGTTAAACCAAACCATTGTTTATGTATTTGTCCTTGAAAGATAAGGGGGATGAGACAATAGAATAGAGGGAAGCTTTTGGAGAAGATTAATAAAATGATAGATTTGAGAATTTGAAGGAGAAAAAAACCTTAAGAATGGTTTTTAAAGAACTCTCCTCAAAACAGAAGATTCAGTGAAACTTTCAATGAGGAACTAAGTTCACATATCTGCTCTGCCCTTCTCCAATGCTTCTACAGGAAGAGTAATCTTGAAAGAGCCAAATCTGACTTCTCAGTCTTCTGTTAAGTCTGTTTTCTGACTGCTTTGGACTTCAGAGTAAAGTCCAAATATCTTAAAGAGATCACAAGCATAATTCTGAGCATCTTTTCTCTGTCAGTCCACAATCGAGGGACCTTTATTTTTAAACAAGGATGACTACTTTTTTGTTTTTTAACAAGGATGAGACATTTTTATTATACCAATTATAACAATTATCTAATCAATCAGAGATATTTATTAAATATTTATAATGAGACAGCAAAGCACTGGTGCTGCATGGCATACAAAGATATTATAATACCCAAGCATTTCTCTTGAGGAACCTAGGCAATCAACAAAAATTTTTTATTAAGTTGGTGGGTTTAACACCAAACAATCAATCACAAACTGTGAGATAAGAAACTTCCTCCTTCCATATGACTTAATGATGAATTTCTAAGTTCTATGACCATTCTGGCAATCTCAAGTGTTACTTCTCATTTAAGTATATTCATAGGAGTCTGAAGCTTATTCTGTGGCTCCTTTTAAACCATGCTAAACACCAATAGGATCAAGAATGGCAGGTCTTCTCAGGGACTTCCTAGAGAAGGGACAGCCTAGTATGAAACTGACTTGACCTTGAAATTTAGGGTAGGATCCCCACCATCACCCACCTCCCATACAATGTTAAGTAAGCCTTTAATAAACTGTATTCTAGACAGTATATGAAACAGCCGTGGAGTATTTTAGCTGCTTTGCTGACTGAAAAATACACCAGAATGTAAGTTTATCATTCATTTTAAATGTGCAATTTAGTGTTTCTGAGTATTGTTGAATGTATTTTTTTCTCCCTTATCCCCCTATTATCTTTTCTATTTTTTTTTTGTCTTTATTTTCTTACTCATCTGTCCATCCTCTGGATAAAGGGAGTGTCAGTCACTAAGTTTTCGTAATCACACAGTCACACTGGAAAAGCTACATAGAAATATAGTCATCATCAAGAATTAAGGTTATTGGATCACAACTCAACACTTTCAGGTACTTCTCCCTAGCTACTCCAATGCACCAAAAACTAAAAAGGGCTATCTATATAATGCATAAGAATAACCTTCAGATTAGCCTCTCAACTCTATTTGATATCTCTTAGCTACAGAAACTTTATTTCGTTTTACTTATTTTCACCCTTTTGGTCAGGAAGTCTTTCTCAATCCCACAACGCCAGGGCCATGCTCATCCCTGGGATTCAGATCTCCTGTTGCCGGGGAGATTTACATCTCTGGGAGTCATATGGTCCCTCTTTTAATTCCTTAACACCATCATGCTCTTTGTGGCTCAAGTTCTACTGAATGCCATTCCCTAGAAATGCTCTTTTCCCTGCTCCCTGTGAACTTGTTCAAAGCAAATTTTTCTCAGACTCTAAACACCTTTAAAAAGATCTCATATTTTCTTTGTTATCTACTGCATTTACCAGATTTAGAAAACTCATATTTTTATTTTTTAACCCAGTATATTTTTACTATGTATTATGGGTTGAATTGTATCCCCCACAAAAGATATATTCAAGTTTTAATCTCTGGTCCTGTGAATGCAGCCTTATTTGGAAAAAGGATCTTTAAGATGTGATTAGTTAAAATGAGGCCTAACTGGTTTATGGCTGTCCCTAATCCATTAGGACTGGTATCCTTATAAAAAGAGGGAAATTTGGACAAATAGACATAAAGAAGATGGTCATGTGATTACATAGGGAGAGATTGAAGTGCAACAGCTGCTAGCCAAGTAATGCCAAAGATTGCTGGCAAATGACAGAAGCTAGAAAGAGGCAAGGAGGCATTTGCACATACAGGTTTCAGAGGAAGCATGTATCCTGACACCTTGATTTCAGATATCTAGCCTCCAAAATTCTGAAACAACACAATTTTTATTGTTTTAAGCCCTTCAGTTTGTGTGACTCTGTTACAGCAGGCCTAGATGCCAAGATACTAAGTATTATGAGGAACCCTTCGGAAAATACTGTTTATGGGGCCTGAAAAACCTGGCACTGCTGTGTAACAGTTTTTCATCTCAGAAAGAAATGAAATTAAAGGACTGTTAACAATTGTTCCAAAGCAAGGTAGAGCAAGATTTCAGGATTTCTGGGCCTTTTCCAAAAGATAGGATGAAAAGCTATCACATGGAGGAGGCAATACAATTCCTATAAAACATCCATTTCAATTCCCTTGTTGAGAAATTATAATTGCTTGAATAGGGAGAAACCAGAACCAGAGTAGGGTAGAATTTTGTGACTGAAGATCTCCAAGAACACATTAACTTTTGCCAAGAAAAAATATTGGAAGTCACCAGAGCACTCTCCAGGATTGGTTGGCCAGAGATTCTCACAAAGGTTTTATGATGCAAGGGGCAATCCCACTGTCATCTCCCCCATTGCCAAGGTAGGGAAACCAGATCTGCAGCCCTGGCTGGTCCTATAGTTGAAGCAGAGCACCTTTTAGTAAGCAGCAGACATGAAGTTCAAATTGATGTGCACACAGGCACCATTTTAAATAGGAAATTTTTTTTGAAAAATCATAAAATCTTTTGGGTCACAGCCTGCCCTTACATTTCATATGAGTTTTGACATATTGCAATACAAAAGAATCAAAGCAATCTTCCCCAGAGAGGGAAGACAGCCCTAATTTGGATAAGATGCAGATTACTAGGAATTTAGCATATAGTAATCCCTTCATAAATATTTGTTGAATGAATAAATAAATGACTCAACAGAGGCTATGTCAGTGTAAATGTCAGGTATTTTAAAAATGGTTTAGACAGAGTAATTTGTTTAATCCATAAATACATTGAGTCATTCAGAGATAATCCCCAAATAAATACATTATTGTCATAAAAGTACTGGGGAATTTAAATGTGTTTTCAAACAATTGTTAAATCTTTTCAATCAAACAAATTCTTAATTCGTGGATGATCCATACCACTGCTCAGTATTATGGTTTCAATTTATTTTTTTCTAATAGTCCAAGAAGAATCGGGCTTTGTCTGGATAATTTGTTTACTGAGCTGTTTCATTTATCTTTGTAGAGGATGTGGAGAGATGGGAAGGAGAAATTATCTGTTGCAAAGAGCTCAGGACATTTCTAAAAATGAGTGGGTGATGAAGGTGTTGGTTAACTGCTCCACTGAACTCTTCATATCTTTACCATAGTTAATTATAATGCCTTACTTTTTATAGGGAAAGGACACTTATTTACATGTTTATTTTTGCTGATTTTGAGGAGCCTCAAATTCTGCCAAAATAAAAACAATTCAGGAAATAACACCATATTATAAACATAAAGACAATTATATTTTGTGGTATTGGCTTACATATACTGGAGATCTTTAAAATTAACATTAATTGACTGCTTTTTATACCATCACTGTTCAAAAAACCTTATTTAAATTAATTAATTTAATCCTCACTCTACTCCGTGAAGTAGGGCTTCTGTTAGCAGCCTCTTTCTACAGATGAGGAACCAAAGGTACAGACATTTTCACTCAATTGCTTGATCTTTCTCAAGGTAGTGGCAGAACTGGGGCCTGACCCTAGATTTATCTGATTCTAATATGCCTGTTAATGACACCATTGCACAATATAAAATTCCCTCCTTATCAGGAAATATGCAATAAGGCTTATTAACCCTCTCAAATATTTTCCCCACCAGCCCATTTAGAAAATAAGTGTGTGCTACCCTCTAAGAGAACAATAGGAAATGCCTTTTCTAGAGCAGGTGGAGTAAAAATAAGAAAGAAAATAACTTATTCCTGGTTTTTGAAATGAAAATATTGCTTTTCTAGACTGAGAAATAGTCCATTTGAAATTCTAGTGGGTCATCAAGTTGTGAGGTTGAACCATGAAATTATTGATGTTGGAGGTCAAAGCTAGTCAAATATTGGCAATTTTCCATGGTTTAACATAACCTTATGTTTTTCTCTAGGGTACTTCAACCCAGAGTGGTTACAGGAAGCAATGTAAATTAAAATTTCTCCTTACAAATCCAGAATTATTTAGACTAGTAAGGGAGAGAAGAATAGAAGATGAGCTCCCTGTATTTAAGGAATTTAGAATAAAGTCATAAATGAGTCCATCAGGGTTAAAGTAAAACAGCAGATAGTCCAGTGTTAAATCATCATGAAGTTGTACATGGAGAAAACTACAGAAATTTGGGTAAGTGCCTGAATGTAGACTTTCAAGAAATGGGATTTTCAGAGATGAGCTGTAAAGCTGCCCTAGGCAGAAGAAATAGCATGATAAAGGGCAAACTAATGGAAGCCATCATGAAGTATAAAGCATGAAGTAAGCAGTATGAAGTATGCAGAGGCCAGAAAGAAGAGGAGAATAATTGGGTCATTGGGTTCATGGAGTCTCTAAGGAGGTTAGGCTAGACAGGCTGAAAGTGCAAGGGGAAACCTAGACTTGATTCTGCCAAGAATGATATTAGGCTTTTCCGTGAGAATTGTGTTAGTAAAACTGCATGTTTTAGGAAGACTAAATTAGTAACAGGCACAGCATAAGAGCCTGGATGCAGAGGAATTGATTAGGAGGTTAGCCATGTGGTCCAGAGCCAAATGGTCCAGGGCCCAGATCAGAGTGGTGAAATGAGAACAGCATGAAGGACAGGAATTATAGAGGGAGTTTGAAGAGAAGTAATGATTTCATTGGTGATTTGACTTATTTTGGGATTAGAAAAATGAATCTAAGATATTGAGCCTAAGTGATTAAGAAAAATGAAGATTTTATTATTTTAAAAATAAACAAATTGGGGGCGGGCAATGGTGGCACAGTGGCAGAGTTCTTGCTTGCCACGCCGGAAACCCGGGTTTGATTCCTGGTGCCTGCCCATGTAAAAAAATAATAAAATAAAATAAATTAAAAATGAACAAATTGGGAAAGGATATACTGTTGGGGAGATTATTTTCTCTAATAAAGAAAGTAGTAATATAGCTTACTTTTGATTGCCAACTGTCTCAAGCATTGAGAACTAAGCATTACAGTTAGATATAGATATAGATAAATAGATAGAAATAGATTGCTATCCTCAGTAATTAAAACAATATTGCAAGGCAGGTATTAATAGCTAAATTTTATAAGTAAAGAAATGGAGGTTCAGAGAGGTAAAATAATTTTCCCAAAGCTATACAGCACTAAATATTTAGGACTTCCCAAGAAGAAAATCTCTGCCCATTCATCTGTTTCACCCAAGAGGAATTTTAAATGACAGCTGCACCTTTAATGACTGTATTTGAAAGACTTACCATAAACAGAGGACTAGAGCTAGAATGAGAGGTCTAGAGCTGGAATATCAAGACCAAACGTTTGTATTTGGAAGTCATCAGAATCAGCTGAGCTTTGAAAGTAAGTGATGACTTCAGGGTTGAAGCATAGGGAAGAGGAAAAAGGAAAGAAAACTAAAATCCTGGAAATGATCTACAATAATGGGGAGAAAGTAGAGAGGGCAGATCAAGAGGGTAAGACCAGAACCAAAGAGATGGAGTGCTGGGAACAAAGTACCATGTGTCTCAGTCATTTATTCAACAAATATATACTGAAAAGATATGAACTCTACTAATGTTAGGTCTATACTAGCTTCTGCAAATATAATGATGAACAAACCTGGACCTGGCATCTGTCTTCATGGAGCTAGTAGAGAGAGAAGACTGATGTCAATCTAATAATCTCACCTACAGATTATAGACTAGATTTCTAAAAAAGTGCCATCTACTATGATGATTACAGTTCACACAAAACCACCCTGAGGAAGGGCCAAGGTAGGTGAGATATGAATGGGCCAGTACAAGTAAAACAGTTGGAAAGTGGTCTAGGTAGAGGGGACTGCTAAAGCAGAGAAGGAACATGCTCCAAAGGTCAGTGTCAAGAAGGAAGGGTGGAAGGCTTAGACTACAGAAAAGGCAGTTTCTAGAATGGAAGAACACAGTAATATTTTGCCAGTTTAAGGTTCCAACATGCTTTTTCTGGAGCTAATATTTCAGAAGCTTGGGTTGTCCAGCCCTACACTCCAGAATCTCAGTTGTTCCAGGTTTATGGTCATGGAAACAGTTGCTACCTGTATCTGACTACAAACGAATTTCTACACTGGTGTTTTACTGACCCTCACAACAGTTTCATTTATTTTTTAAAAATTTCAATGTTGAAATAATTTCAAACATAGAGGATACACATAAAAATAATACAACTCATACAGAGAACTCTAAAATACTTCCTCCACATACCCAGATCCATGAACTTTTAACATTTTGCCAAATTTTACATATCAGGCTATCATATCTATCTTTCATCCATCTATCTAAATGGCTGTGTGTCTGTCTCTATCCATCCATCTATTCATCTGTCTATCCATTATCTGTCTATTTATATATTTATCCATTTTCTAAATATTTGAAAGTAGGTTGTGTCCATCATGCTCTGTGAACACTTAATATCCCTATGTACATTTCCTAAGAACAAGGATATTTACTAATGTAACCATCTGAAATACAGTTATCAAGTTTAAGAAATTTGACAATGATACAAAGCTTACAGTTTATATTCTAATTTTTATATGTCCCAATAATGTCCTTTTGGAACATCTCCTCCATTATAAGACCCAGTCCAGTATCATATATTGCATTTAATTGCCATTGTCTTTCTAGTCTTTCTCCTTTTTTAAAAACTGTGTAAAAATGTATTCAACACAAACTTTCCCATCTCAACAATTCCCAGGCACACAATTTAGTAGATTAATCACCTTGACAGTGTTGTGTTAGACTCACCACCATCTACTATCAGAACTTTTCCCAAACCCCAAATAGAAACCCTATACCCATTATGCATTCACTGCCCACTATTCTTCCCCCAACCCCCTCCAAGAAGCCTGCACTCCATTTTCTGTGTCTATGAATTAATGTGTCCTAGTTATTTCATATAAGCAGAATCATACCGTCTGTCCCCTTGACATTTCCATCAACATGTGGTCTGAAAGGTTCTTGTATATAATAGCAGAAATCAGAACTTCATTCATCTCTAAGACTGAATAATATTCTATTGGATGAATATGCCACATTTTGTTTATCCATTCATCTGGGGATGGACATTAGAGTTGCTTCCACCTTCTGGCTATTGTGAATAATGCTATTATGAACACTGGTTTACAAATATCTAAGTGCTTGTAAATCCTTTGGGATATATAACTAGAAGGGAATTACTAAATCATTTGGAAGTTCTAGGTTTTATTTCTTGAAGAACTGCCAAACTGTTTTCCACGGTGGCTGCCCCATTCTACATGCCCACCAACAGTATATGAAGTCTCCTATTTTTCCATACCCTTGCCAACATTGTCAACTTTTTAAATAATGGTCATAATACTGGGTATGAAATGGTATTTTATTGTTATTTTGGTTTGCATTTTCCTAATGATGAAGAATTTGGGGCATCTTTTAATGTGCACATTGGCCATTCACATAGCTTTTCGGAGAAACGGACATTCAGTCCTTTGACCATTTTTAATTGCATTGCTTGCCTTTTTCTTGTTGAATATAGTCTGGATACTAAACTGCTACCAGATATATGGTTTTCAAAAATTTTCTCCTATTCTATTGGTTGTCTTTTCAGTACTTTGATAATGTCCTTCTATGTACAAAAGTTTTTAATTCTGATGAAGTCCAGTTTAATTTTTTTCTTTTATTGTTCATGCTTTTGGCTTAAAGTCTAAAACTCCATTGCCTAATACCAGTTCATGAAAATATTCCTTATGTTTTCTTCTAAGAGTTTTATAGTTTTAGCTCTTATATTTAGGTTGATAATCCATTTTGAATTATTTTCTTTTGCATATGATATGAGGTAGGGGTCTACTTTCATTATTTTTCATGCGGATATCCAGTTTTCCTGGCACTATTTGTTGGAGAAACAGTCTTTCCCCACTGAGTAGACTTGACAATCTTGTCAAAAATAAATGGCCATAGATGTGTGGTTTTATTTTTGCAGTCTCAATTCTATTTCATTGCTCTGTATGCTTACTTTTGTGCCAATACCACACTGCTAATCTGTTTTGACTATATAGCTTTGTAATAAGTTTTAAAATCAGGATGTGCAAGTCCTCCAACTTCTTGGTTCTTTTCCAAGATGGTTTTGGCTATTCAGAGTGCCTCACCTATTATAGAAACTTGATGATTAGTTTCTCCATTTCTTTGAAGAAGACTGTTAGAACATTGCATTGAATCTGTAAATCACTTTAGGTAATATAAGCATTTTAACAATATTAGGTCTTCAAATCAATTAGTATGGAATATCTTCTCATTTATTTAAGTCTCCTTTAATTTCTTTCAATAATGATTTTTAGAACTCTGTATACAAATCCTTTGCATCCTTGGTCAAATTTAGTACTAGATTTTAGCCTTTTAGTTGCCTCCCACTCTTTCATTTGATGACAAACAAGACTCTAGTATCAAAAATTTCTGTAATAGTTAAATTTAAAAAATTCTCAACAAAATTTTTGATAATTAAATTGCTACCATAAGGTATAAATTATAATGTCAATAGAGACTTTTGGCATCCTCTAGCTGACATAATATATCCCCAAGTGATTTTGGAGTACTTTAATGAGAAAGATCAGGAATGAATTTTAGAAAATATTGAGAGAAATATATTTCTCAACAACCCTAAACTCCTATGCTCAGATTCTTTCTTTCTTATGCTCTGATTCTTCCTTGCTTATTTGTAGTTCTAAAGTGGAGTATAAAAGCAGCCAGCTATGTCTGCACCCCATGAAGAAATAAAGCTCTGTAATCCTGTTCTGCCACTGTGGTCATAAAATAGGGAAAATACCAAGATGTTGATCTTACAGAAAAGGATGCTGCACCCCCATCACATTTTGCTAATCAATTTCTCCACTGTTACTTGTATTGCCACAAATACCACATTTTAAGGAAGCCACATTAGCCACAAGCAAATGGATTTGGGGGAGCAGATAATCACATGGTCGATATAGTCTACATTCTTTTTTAGGAATTTTCTTGGTCTCCTAGCAACATTGTAGGGAAATCCATCAGGGGTATGAAATTAGACAGCCATGTAGGTGGAATACCTGTGGAATACTCAGTTTTATGAAAAGCTTTTGCTAAAAATTACATATATTATGCAAAATGCTACAATAAAGTATGGTTACAGTCAAAATTGCTCAACTCCCCCACAAGCAGTTCAAGGCTCCAATGCCTAGTAGCCAAAGTTCTACCATGTATAGATTAAAAACAAAGGCATTATGTGGGGTGCCAGATAGATTAATCACTAATAATTGAGGAGAGATTTCAGGACATCCTAATCCAGGTTCTTCTTTTGTGAAAATTTTTTCCCAGCTTCATGGGTCAAGGGACATGAAACATTTTCTCTCATAAATAAGCGAATGCATAATTAGCTTAGAATTACAAAATTCAAGGAACAAGACTACAAATCCCTGCACTTTGTAGGTACTGGGTGCAGCCACAAAGCAAACAGCAGCCTTTGCAAGCTACTGCCAAAAGCCTTGTTTCTCATAGAAAGGTTTGAGGAGCAGCAAGCACACTAATTCCTGGGCTACCTTCCCACAGAATCAGAATCCTAGAAAAGTGGATTCCAGGATCTTCACTGAGCAATCTTCTCAGGTGATTCTTGAGAACTACTGCAACACTTTATAGAAAAAGTATATACTGGGATCTGCCCCATTTCTTCATTCAAGGCCTTTACCTTTCTTTGAGCGATGAGAGAACCTGCTCTTGTAAAGTACCTAGAATGTTTTTACCTTCTTCCCAATTTGTAACAAAATAAAAATCCCTTTAATCAATAAAAGAAGTTTCTTTTTAGTTGGTTTACTTACATGTACAGTTTTGCTTATCTTACTCCCTCTCTCATTGCAAGTAATGTCACTAAACATTGATTGTCTACTGAGTATCTACAAGAGAATTAGGTAGTGAAAATCTTGCAGAGCTCAATTGTTCAACGAATACATATTCAGTGCGTCTCTGTTTTAGGCCCTGTGCTGTGTGCTGGAGTTATGGTGAGAAAGGTAGATGGCCTATGTCTTTAGGGAATTGGCAATCTGCTTGGAAAGACACACAAACAAGCAATGAAAATTAAATATAAGTTCTATCAAAGATAATTTATTTAAAAATGAGAACAAATTTTAAGCCATAAAATTCTTTTGAATCTGGATTTGAATTATATTCTCTAAATAAAAATTAATTGTTCTGTATTCTTCATATTGATTTTCAATCTCATTTAGAAAGGACTTCAAAGCCATGGAAGACATACAATAGACTTTCAACAAAAAAATTGCAAACTAGTTTTGAAAATATTTTGAAAGTGTGGAATACCTTAGGAATCGAAAAACTGGCATCTCTCTTCTCCTCCATTCCAGTGTCTTTTTATACCCCACACATTCTTTTACACCTGGATCAAAGATAGGGAATAGGACGTAAACCAAATGGCCCAGTCAGGGCACTACAGTTATGTCTCTCCAATGTTTTATTAGTTTGGGACTAGCTTCTTAGTAAAAATTCCTGCAACACTAACCAAAGACCCTAAAATTTTGTTTGATTTTATCAAAAACAGGACCCCAAGATTCTACATCTTGGGGAGGAAGAGCTGAAAAGAGGATGATATGGGAAGCTGTTTAAGAGGCCTGATAAAAGCTCAAATACAGTCCAGAGCAGTATGATATTAAATTATCACAATGAAGCTTAAAGGTTTCTAGCTGGTAAAAGTTCCAGAGTTATTTGACATTTGTTTTTCCTACTGCCCAAATCTGAGTATCTTTCTTATTGTTGTTACCTATCCTTCTGCTCCAGAAGCCAAATGGGAAAAGGTATTTCTTCTCCCTATACTTTGGCACTGAGCACTTCAGCATGTGACCAAGAAAACAAAGGGACAGGGACAGGCAGAAAATATCTAAGCAGCTGTGATGGGGTCAAAGCTCTAATAGCATATAGAGTGGTGAAGGTTTTATGGTGGCCTGCTGATATAACTATTAGCAGCATTCTATGTAGAGTCTCTGTAAAGGGATTGTTTATGTATTCACTATTTAACTTTTTATTTTGAAACACCATCTCCAATCTGAAGAACAGCTCCAAAAATAGAAATCCCATGTAAAAGAACTCCAACATACCCTCACACCCCTCAGATCCACCAACTTCAACATTCTGTGGCACCTGCTGCACTACTCCACATATCCATCTATCCGTCCATCCACCCATCCATCCATCCTCCAAACCCTTGAGAGCAGGCTGCACACACTATACTTCATGGACATTTGCTACAAACAAGAGTACCCACCCATGCAAACAATGTCAGCACATTTATCAAATTCAAAAGATTCTACATTATGACACAAAGCTTACATTCCATATTCCATTTTTCATATGTTCCTTATTGTCCTTTTGAGCCTTCTCTACTCCATTCCTATATCCCATTCAGTATCATGCATTGCACTCAACTGCCACTCTCCCTTCAGTTTCTCCTGCCTTTCTTTTCTACTTAGGAAGCATGTATACAACATAAATCTTCCCACTGAACCACTCCCAAGTGTACCTCCTACTGGGACTGATCACATTCACAAGGCTGCAGTACCCTCACCACCATACGTTAGTAGAACTTTCCCTTCATTCCAAATGGAAACCCTACACTCATCCTGGATTAACTTCCCATTACCCCTGCCACCCATCCCAGGTAATTTGTGCTCATTTTCTGTCTCTGTGACCTTGCATATACTCTGATATAATCTTTGTGTTTACCATTTAAATTTAGCATCCTAAATCTGTGAAAATTTCATTTGCTTTAATACCAACTTAACTTCAGTAGCATACATAAATGTTTTTCCTATAATCTTTCATCCCTACCTTTAAATAGCTGTATATATAATATACATATTTATAAATGAGTCCCAAATCAGTGACTTATCACATTTTGTGCATTTGCTTTTTAGATTCTGTAGGAAGTAAAAAATGGAGTTACAAAACAAAAATATAATAGTACTGGCATTTGTATTTGTATTTAGCCATGTCATTATCTTACTGGAGAGGATTTTATTTCTTCATGTACTTTCCAGCCATTATTCTTGAACTGATTTTGCTGTTATTCTTCTAGCTTTTTGTGATGTACATTTAGCTCATTTATTAATAATCCCTTGAATTTATAAAGGGATTATTGCCTGTGCCTTATCGTCTTTGTTGCTGCTCAAACTTATTTATCTGTCCCTCTCCTTACTTTACTGATCTGAAACCTTTTAAATATTTTCTTTTCTTCTTTAGTTAATTCAAGTTAGTTTCTGTTTTTATGAAATTAAGAACTTTGACTAGTATGGGGTGAAAGAGGGATCATGACTCATAGGAGAGAAAGGCTATATAATGTATAATAGAAACAGCTTAAGCTCTAGAGGAAAAGATTGGCAGGGATGAGTTCCCCAGCTTAATTCCAGAGCCTGTGTATTAACTGGAATCACTGTGGGTAGAGAAAGGTAGATAAGAAAACTACAGCTTAAACTAGTAGAGACCTAGTCAGGTTAAATTCATTTATGAGGAAACTCTAAAACCAGGCAAGCTCTTTTCAAAAATATTAAGTCTAAAAGGACTTTAAATATGCTAAATATACCCATTCATTCATTCATTCATTTACTCAGTTAGTTATTACTGAAGATCTGATACAAACCAGAACTATTTGCTAGGCATTATGGATAGAATGGTGGTAAATAAGAGACACATGATACCTGCCCTCACACAGAATACAGAGGAGAAATACAGGCAGATATTAAATAAATAATTACAAATAAGTATTAATAAAATGACAAATACAGGGAGTTATGTGGCAATGCATGGCAAAATCTAATTTAATCAAGGAAGGTCAAGAACGGTTACCAGAAGAAGTCACATTGAACGAATTTGTGAAGAATGAGCAAGAACTATGGTGGCAAAGATTTGAAAAATAAATAAACTGCACAGAGGCACAGAGAGAATGTTATGGTGTGCCTTAACTAGACTAGAGCATAGAGTGCAGAAAGGAGAGAGGAAAGGATGAGGCTTCATAAGCAACAGGAAGTTAGTTCATTCACATTTTGTAAGTCATTTTAAGAAATCTTGCTTTATCCTAAGAACAGTGGAAATCTATTGATGGGTTTTATGTGAAGCCATAGCATGGTGAGGTTTTCCTGGCTCTTATTATCCCTGTTTTCCAACATTGATTTAGGCACATAAGATAAGGAGAAACCAGGAGAGAATGAGACAACCAATATATTTAGTGCTGGAACTGATCATCAAAAGCACATCTCAATTGTGAATAAGGCTGCTATGAAAATGAGTGTGCAAATATCTGTTCAAGTCCCTGCTTTCTATTCTTCTGGGTATATACCTATTAGTAGGATTGCCAAGTCATATGAGAATTCTATACTTAGTTTCCTGAGGAACTGCCAAAATGTTTTCCACAATGACTACACCATCTTACATTCTCATTGGCAATGCAAGTGCTCCTGTTTCTTCACATTTCTGTTTTTTAATAGTAGACATTTTAGTGACTATGAAATGATATATCGGTGTGGTTTTTATTTACATTTCCCTAACAGCTAGGGATGTTGAGCATCTTTACATGTGCTTTTTATACACTTGTCTATCCTCTTTAGAGACACATCTATTCAAGTATTTGCCCGTTTTTTAACTGGGTCGTTTTCTTTTTATAGTTGAATTATAAGATTTCTTTATATTTTCTGGATATTAAACTCTTATCTGATATGTGGTTTGTAAATATTTTCTTCTGTGGTGTAGGTTGTCTTTTCACTTTTGTGATAAAATCCCTTGATGCACAACAGTTTTTAATTTTGGGAAGGTCCCATTTATCTATTTTTTCTTTTGTTGCTTTTTCTATAAGACTCTACAAAGGTTCCATGCACTAGGGTAACTTTCCAGAAACCTACAACCTCTAGATGGATCCCTGGACCAGATAAGTCCTGAAACCTAGAGAGCCCAGCCTCTCCAGAACATTAACTACTTCCATCTCCTTACCCCATATTATTGACAGTCCCTTCCAACATGAAAACATCAGAATGGCCACAGCCCAAGTACCCTTAAAAGTGGAATAGAAAGATCAAAGGCATCGGTGGAGTTACACAGATAAGGTAGGGTTTAACAAACAAATATGATTGTCGAATCATTAAATTGATACTTCTTTTATCTCCAGTATCTTAGTGCAGCTAGAAGTAAAAATCTAAAATTGTGGAAATGTAACCCATACCAAACTCTGAAATCTGTTCTATAACTAATTGTTCTGCTGTGCTGTGAAATTTATTGTTTTTTTGTATATATGTTATTTTTCATAAAAAAGAAAAAAGTCAATTGCAATGATAAAAAATATTTATTCCTTCTAGCCTCCTATATTCTGGAGTAGCTAGAAGGAAAGATCTGAGATGATGGTATGGTAGCCCATGACAAATTCTGGGATCTGGTCTGTACTATTTGTTGAAGAGTGCTTTGAAAATTATTGCTTTTTTCTTTCTTTGCTTTGTACATATGTTATATTATACAATAAAAAAAAATTTTAAATGGTAATGAAGTCCTGCTCCATGCAACAACATGGATGTACTTTAAGGAAACCATGCTGAGTGAAATAAGCTAGAACCAAAAGGACAAATATATGTTCTCACTGATATTAACTAATTATAATAAGTAAACTTGTAGTTAGAATCTAGACTATAGGTTACCAGGATATAGACTGGAGATAATGAATGAAGGGTTGGTGCTGAATTGTTACAGAATTTATATCTAGGTTGATTTAAAGATTTGGAAATGGAAGCTGACAATGGTAGCACATTACATTGTGAATATAATTAACAGTACTGAATTAAATATGTGAATGTGATTAAAAGAGGGAACTTTAGGTCATATATATTACTAGAATAAAACTTGAATAATAAACCATAGGACTGTATAACACAGTGAGCCCTATTGTAGATGATAGGATTAATTAATAGCACAATTATAAAAATGTTCTTTCATGAATTATAACAAATATACAGCACTAATACAAGGTATTAATAATAGGGTGGTTATGGAAAAATACACCAAACATAAATTATGGATGAAAGTTGATAGTATTATTTTAATAATCTTTCATGAACTGTAACAAAGGTACCACCCTAATGCAAAGTGCCAGCAGTAGGGGGTTATATGAGAACGTTGTATTTTACATTTTTCTGTAAATCTGAAACTTTTCTAATTAAAAATAAGATGGCATAGTCCACAGACCTGTGTGTTGGGTGTTTTCAATGAGGCAATCCAGGTAAATTGCTTCACAGTGCCTAGAACATAAAATCTCTCAACAATTCTTGGCTACTACCAGCACAATTATTTTTTTTAAAAGTGCTATCATCAATTGTAACAAATGTTCCACACCAATGCAAGGTGTTGGTAGTTTTCTGGTATATGAGAATCTGGTATTTTATTCATAATTGTTATGTAAGTCCACAATTTCTCTAACAAATTTCTTTTTAAAATAAATCTCAGATATGTGTAGTTTCTTAATTATATTGCAAGTCCTTTCCCTGATGGAACCAAATGAATTGCTCACCAAATGATTCGCGAAAAATTTTAAGTGTTCCCTAAATTAACAGATTATAGGCATACCTCGTTTTATTATATTTTGCTTTATTGTACTTTGCAGATACTGTATTTTCTACAAATTGAAGGTTTGTGGTAACCCTGTTTAATGGTTAGTTTCTGGTGTCAACTTGACCAAGTGATTATGTCCGGTTGTCTGGTCAGGCAAACACACTTGACTGTTGTTGCAAGGATATTTCGTGACTGGAGATAATCCAATCAGATGAAAGCTTTTAAGGGAGAAGAGAGACTCTTTCACTGCTTCTTCATCCAGTGAGCATCTCCCATGGAGTTTGTCCTGACCCTTCATCAGAGCCACCAGCTTCACAGCCACCCTATGGATTTTAGACTCTTCCATTCTCATGGTTGTGTGAGACACCTTTATAAATCTCATATTTACAGACCTTTCCTGCTGGTTTTGTTTCTCTAGGGAGCCCTGACTATCACAACTTGGTACCAGGAGTGGTTCTTGAGAAACAGAATCCTAAAAACGGGTTTTCACAATTGGCTTTCTACTCTGACTAGACTTAGAGGCAATAATGACTCTGTTTCCAATAATCAAGATGGCACTGACAATCCATGGAGAGTTGACAAAAGAAATACTCAAAATATCACCATTAGATTCTGCTAATTACACACTCTGGGTGAGAATGTTTTTGACACCTTTACAGAGTTTTGTGGAATTAAGAGGTATAGTGATGTCGGTTTGTTGTTGTAAGAGATGCTGGATACAGTGATGAGGGAAAGGGATGTACTGAAGGCTTCAAATTTACACCTTAAGTGCTGCATGAATGATGAAAAGTTTCTATGTGTGCTCTGAAAGAAAATCGTATTTCCTGTGGTGACAGACTTGAGATCTCAGGTTCAGGGCCTTATTGTGAGTCCCAGTGGACTCATGAAGAAAGTGGGCATGGTGGTAGTATGAGGTTATGCGTGAGCTCAGCAACATGCACTTCCACTCATCAAGGCTGACCAGGTTACAGCCACTTCTGAGGGCCCAATCTGTCAGCAACAGAGAGCCACACTCAGTCCTGTTATGGCACCATTCTCTGAGGTGATCAGCCTGCTATCTGGTGGCAGGAGCACTTCCATCATGGAAGTGGCAGTGATTTGTTTGAACTGGAAAAGACACATACTCCAGATAAGGGTTTGCATTCCCTGTACTCAATGCTTTTGCAAAAACTACCATATGTGGACTTATGGAATGCCTTATCCACCATCATGGTATTCCATGCAGCATTTCTTCTGATTAAGGAACCCACTTCACAGCAAACAAAATATGTAAATGGGCACATGCTATGGAATTCTCTGATTTTACCATGTTCGCCATCATCCAGAGGCAGCTAGGTTGATAGAATGTTGGAATGGCCTTTTGAAGATCCAATTATGGTACAAACTAAATGGCAATACCCCATAGGGCTGGGACAGTTTTCTAGTGTGTTCCCTCTGAATCAGTGTCTACTCTATGGTACTGTTTCTCCCATAGCCAGGGTTCACAGGTCCAGGAATCAAAGAGTGGAAATGGGAGTGGCACCACTCACTATCACCCATAGTAATCCACTAGGAAAATTTTTGCTTCCTGTCCCTGTAACCTTAAGCACTGCTCATCTATAGGTCTTAGTCCCAAAAGTACATGTGTACCTACTGGGAGGCACAACAATCATTCCATTGAACTGGAAGTTAACGGTGCCACCTGGCCACTTTGGGCTTCACTAGTCAGAGTAGAAAGCCAATTGTAAACACCCATTTTTAAGATTCTGTTTCTGAAGAACCACTCCCAGTACCAAGCTGTGATAGTCATCAGCGACACAGGGGGATTACTGTTCTGCCTGGGATGATTGATCCTAATTAAGGAGAAATAAGACTACAGCTACACACTGGAGGTAAAGAAGAGTTTTCCTGGAATACAGGAGATTCCTTAGGATGTCTCTTAGTACTACATTGCCCTATGATTAAAGTCAATGAAAAAAATGCAACAACCCAATCCAGGCAGGACTATCAATGGCCCAGAAACTTCAGAAATAAAGGTCTGTCTGTGTCACTCTACCAGGCAAAGAACCATGGTCAGCTGAAGTGCTTGTTGAGGGTAAAGGGAACATAGAATGGGCAATAGAAGAAGGTAGTGATAGTTATGAACCATAACCACGTGATTCCTCAGAAATGAGGAATGTGATTGTAGTAAATATTTCTCACACAGTTATGTGAGACACCTTGATAAATCTCTTGTTTATAGATCTCTGCTGTTTGTTCTGTTTCTCCAGAGAACCCTGACATCACACCCTGCATCAAGCAAATCTAGCAGTACCATTTTTCCCACAGTATGTGTTCACTTCATGTTTCTGTCGTATTGGTAATTCTTGCAATATTTCTAAATTTTTCTATTACTATATCATGTTCTGTGATCAGTGAACTTTGATATTGGTGTTGTAATTGTTTTATGCTGCTGCAAACCATGCCCACATAAAACAGTAGACTTTATAGATAAATATTGTATATGTTTAGCTTCACTGACTGGTTGTCCCCCATCTATCTCCCTCTTCTCAGGCCTCTCTCGTTCCTGAGATATAACAATATTGAAATTAGGCCAATGATCTCTAAGTGTTCAAGTTAAAGGAATAGCCACACTTCTCTCATTTTAAATCAGAAGCTAGAAATTATTAAATTTAGTGAAGAAAGCATGTCGAAAGCTGAGATAGGCAGAAAGATAAGCCTCTTGCACCAAGCAGATAGCCAAGTCATAAAGTTTCTAAAGGAAATTAAAAGCTCTACTCCAGTGAACACATGAAGGATACAAAAAAGGGAATAGCCTTATTGCTGATATGGAGAAAGTTTTAGTGGTCTAGATAGACCAAACAAGCCACAACATTCCCTTAAGCCAAAGCCCAACCAAGAGCAAGACTCTAACTTCAATTCTATAAAGGGTGATAGAGGTGAAGAAGCTGTAGAAGAAAAGTTTGAAGCTAGCAAAAGTTTTTTAGTTTAAGAAAAGGAGCTTTCTCCATAACAAAAGAGTAAAGCAGCCAGTGCTGATATAGAAGATCCAGAATATAGAGCTAAGATAATTGATGAAAATCTAAACAACAGATTTTCAGTGTAGAAGAAACAGTCTTCGATTGGATGACTAGATGGATAACTAAGCCATCTAGAGCTCTTATAGCTGAGAGAAGTCAATGGCTAGCTTCAAAGCTTCAAAGCACAGGCTGACTCTCTTGTTAAGGGCTCATGCACTTGGTGAATTTAAGCTAAATCCAATGTCCATTTGCCATTCTGAAAATCCTAGGGCTCCTAAGAATTATGCTGTCTACTCTGCCTGTGCTCTATAAATGGAATAGCAAAACCTGGATGACAGCACATCTGTTTACAACATGATTTCCTGAATATTTTAAGCTCACTGTTGACACATACTGCTCAGAAAAAAATGATTCCTTTCAAAAGATTACCATTCATTGACAATGTACCTGGTCACCCAAGAGTTCTGATGGAGATGTACAATGAGATAAATGCTTTCAAGCCTGCTAATCCATATCCATTCTTCAGACCATGGACCAAGGAATCATTCTGACTTTCAAGTCTTATTATTTAGGAAACATATTTCATAAAGCTATGGCTGCCATTGATAGTGATTGCTTCGATAGATCTTGGTAGGTTATATCAAAAGCCTTCTGAAAAGGATTTACCATTCTATGTATCATTAATAACATTCATGATTCATGGGAGGAGGTCAAAATATCAATGTATTCAACAGAAGTTTGGAAAAAGCCCATTCCAACCCTCACTTTGAGGGGTTCAAGAATTCAGTTGAGGAAGTAACTGGATGTGGACATAGCAAGAGAACTAGAATTAGAAGTGGAGTCTGAAGATGTGTCTGAATTGCTGCAATCTCATTGTCAAACTTGAGTAGATGAGCTGCTTTTTATGAATGAGCAAAGAAAGTGGTTTCTTGAGATGAATCTACTCCTGGTAAACATGCTGTTAACATTGTTGGAATGACAACAAAGATTTAGAATACTACATCAACTTAGTTGATAAAGCAGGAGCAACATTTGAGAGGATTGACTCCAATTTTGAAAGAAGTTCTATTGTGGGTAAAAATGCCATCAAACAGCATCGCATGCTACAGGGAAATCTTTCATGAAAGGAAGAGTCAATTGATGTGGCATACATCATTGTTATCTTATTTCAGAAAATTACAACAGCAATTTCAGCAAGCTTCCACCCTGATCATTTATGAGCCATCATCATTGAGGCAAGGCCCTCCATCAGCAAAAAGATCATGACTCGCTGAAGTTTCAGTTGATGGTTAACAAATTTTTAGCAGTTAACAAATTAAGGTACGTGCATGAATTTTATGTGCACTGGGAAATCAAAAATTTTGTGTGGCATGCTTTGTTGCAATTTTTGTCTGGAGCTGAACCAGCAATATCTCTGAGATATGCTCATGTTTTTAAAAATTAATATAAATAAATTAACACATTATTAAATTTTTAGTGTTTTATGGTTATTTTTCACAACTGACTGTTTTTCTTTGTTGTGAAAAATAACATATATACAAAAAAGCAATACATTTCAAAGCACATCATAGCACTTAGTTGTAGAACAGATTTCAGAGTTTGGTTCCACAATTTAAGGTCTTTCCTTCTAGCTGCTCTAAGATACTGGAGACTAAAAGACATATCAATATAGTGATTCAGCAATCATACTCATTTGTTAAACCCTTCCTTCTCTATAACTCCACCATCACCTTTGGTCTTTCTCTGTTTCAAGGTTATTTTTAAGTTACAGGAATTATCTTTCTGAAGTCCAGAATGTAACAAGTTTATGTTCAAAAGAATCCAAGATTTTCTCCTAAACCATCTTTGCCATAATACAAGAATTATCCCTGGCTTCTCTTCACAACTTGGAAGTCTCACCAATTAACATAAATTTTATTGATGATTAACATTAAAAATGCACCCATTTTAAGTGGACAGTTTGGTGAGATCTACCACAATCAATATTAAGAACATTTTCATTACTCCAGAAAATTCTCTCGGACATTGCAGTCAATCCTCTCTGCCCACATCTGGCTTGGGTCACAAGTGATCTGATCTAATTTCTATAACAACAAACTTGCTTTGTTTAGAATTTCATAAATGGAATCACTTAGGACATAATCTTTTGAGCCTGAGTTCATTCATTTATAAATCACTGAATCTTTGTCATTTATTTAATCTTTTTTTCCTCTCTGTGCTTCATTTCTGAACAGTTTCTTTTGCAATGTCTTCAAGTTCACTGGTCTTTTTTTTTTTTTCAGAAATTTCTAAATGTTTTTATTACCATTCAGTGTATTTTCAATTTCCAGTGATGTATTTTTTTTTTTTTTCACATGGGCAGGCACCAGGAATCGAAACTGGGTCCTTGGGCACAGCAGGCAAGCGTCCTTACCTGCTGAGCCACCATGGCCCACCCTAGTGATGTATTTTTAACTCAAAAAATTATTTTGGATTTTTGTATCTTGTAATTCTGTATTCATTATTTTCATGATTTCTTTTATATCCTTGGGTAGATATATTTATATAACATTCATCAGTTCTCTTAAGATCCCTTATCTGCTAATTCTGTCAATTCTTTCATTTCTGTTTCTATTTCATTGATTGATTTTTTTTTTCTTCTGGTTATGGGTCATATTTTCATTCTTCTTTGTATGCCTGGTAATTTTTACTGGGTGCTGAACATTGAGAATTTACATGGTTGAATACGGGAATTTGGGGGTTCTCACCTTTGAAGAGTACTGGATCGTTTTCTGGCAAGCATTAAATTGCCTGAGAATCAAATTATTTTGAGACTTACTCTTAAGTTTTGTTCCAAGGAACCCAGAACACCCTCTTTTGGAGGGCATAATTTAGCCTTACTACTAAAGTGCAATCCTTTTGAGGGATTTATCTATGAGTTCTCTCTGATTTTATTGGTGGAAACACAAACTATTCCCAGCCCAGTATATATACTAAAAATTGTCCTGATTGTTGTTTTCTGGTATTTTTCCCCTGGCATTGGAGAGTTTCACCCCAGATGTATGCAAATAAGTATAAAGATTCAAATAGGACCCCTCTGCACAGCTAGGGGCTCACACTAGGATCTGTTTCAAGATCCTGTCCCTACTCATGTCCTGGGCACTGCCTCCAGAAAGTAAGCTCACTCCTCATTCTGCTCATCTGGAAATTCTACCCCCTCCTCATGCTAGCTTTTTAACTGTACTAGTTTCTTTTCCAGAATTGGATCATTTCTCACCTGAAAAACTTCAAGCTTATCCCATTTAGTTGTTCTCTTCTCAAATCTCCAGTTTTTTAAATACGTAAGTTGGAAAGTAAAACAAAACTAAGCTGCATTAATAATATCCTTTTCTCTTATAATTCTTCTAAAGTACTGCAGAAGCCTGAAATAACATTCTTTCCCTTATGTTCCCTCCATTCCCTCATTCTGATCTTTCTTCCTGTCATCATTTTCAATGTAATCATAGATGTCTCTTTTTCCTTTTCTATCAAAAAATGTGCCCAGTCTTTCTATGACAGGTCATTGTTTATGTGAAAACTAAATCTCTCACACTACAATCAATATAAATGTGTTTACATTTCAATTAATTCTAGGATGTTTATGTCACCTATGACGTAAAAATATGGGGACATAGGCATGCAGCTCAGTGGAGGAGTGAATGAAGGAAATAGGATCTGAAATTATGTTGCCTAAATTTAAATCCTGGTTATTTGCACCAAGTTTTAGCACATGACTTTAGACAAATTACTTAACCTATTTGTGTTTCTTTGTTCTCATTTATAAAGCTTGGATAGGATAATAATTGTTCCTACTTCAAGGGGTTGACAAGAGCAGATGAATTACTTATGTAAAACATTTAGAAGAGTGAGGCAATTTTTTTTTTTAATGAGAGACTTTTATGCAGAATTGTAGAATTTTGGAACTGTGATTGAGTTCAGCATTTATCATATATATATATATATAAATATATATACACACACACACAAACACACATATGTGTCTGTGTATATGTGTATGTGTGTTTACATATATAATCTCACGTTCTGTTTACAATGACCCTATGAAGTAGTTGATAGGATGGCATGATAATCAGCATTTATGAAACTAAGGCTCATGGAAGTCAATGACTCGCCTGCACTCATACACTAATCAGTGGCAGGCCCTCAGGTGGAACCAGATCTCTGGACTGAGTCAAATCTACTGTATTACTCCACATGATGCCAAGTTAATTTTGGCCATTGAGAAATAATGAATTACCTTTTGCTAATCCTTTGGAGTTTACTAAGTGCCTTTACATAATTTGTCTCTTTTGTTTTAACACTGGTAAGGTATATGAGGATACCTCAACAAAAGGATTTGACAGTACTTTGAGGGAGTAAAAATCAAAAGCACTTAGCAATATATTCTCACAAGCAGTGTGGACAACCAAAGCTATAGGGTGAGTCCCCAGTCTTGGGGTTTGTTCATATGAAACTTAACCGCACAAAGGATAGGTCAAGTCTACTTAAAATTTAAGCCTAAGAGTCACCCCCAAGAGAGCCTCTTTTGTTGCTCAGATGTGGCCTCTCTCTCCAGCCAACACAACAAGCAAACTCACCACCCTCCCCCTGTCTATGTGGGACATGATTCCCAGGGGTGGGGACCTTCCTGGCAACGTGGGACAGAAATCCTGGAGTGAGCTGAGACTCAGCATCAAGGGATTGAGAAAAACCCTAGAATGAGCTGAGACTCAGCATCAAGGGATTGAGAAAACCTTCTTGACCAAAAGGGGAAAGAGTGAAATGAGACAAAGTGTCAATGGCTGAGAGATTCCTAACAGAGTGGAGAGGCTATCCTGGAGGTTACTCTTACGCATTAAGTAAATATCACCTTGTTATTCAAGATGTAGTGGAGAGGCTGGAGGGAACGGCCTGAAAATGTAAAGCTGTGTTCCACTAGCCATATTTCTTGATGATGATTGAATAATGATATAGCTTTCACAATGTGACTATGTGATTGTGAAAACCTTTTGTTTGATGCTCCTTTTATCTACCATGTTAAGAGACGAGTAGAACATATGGAATTAAAATAAGTAATGGAGGAACAAATGTTAAAATAAATTTAGTTTGAAATGCTAGTGATAAATGAAAGTGAGGGGTAAGGGGTATGGTATGTATAATCTTTTATTTCTTTTCTGTTATCGTTTTATTTCTTTTTCTGTTGTCTTTTTATTTCTTTTCCTGAATTGATGCAAATGTTCTAAGAAATGATGAATATGCAACTATGTGATGATTATATATGTAGAACGGAATGATATGTTAATGTTTTTGTTTGTTGTTAATAAATAAATAAATAATAAAAAATTTTAAAAAGCACTTAGCAAGTAAGGTATAAAGCCAGGCTCTCTGGTCTTCTAACCCCAAGGCCACCATATTTGCCAATTTCTCACATTGTCTTATCACAGCTACTTTTAGGGTTATCATATCTCCCACCCACATAAACTTTCCTTATTTACCATCAGAGCACCTTTCAGTCAGAGGTCCTTATAAAATAAATGGTGCTCATTAACAAGGCTCAGTATAACAAAAGCTCACTATTCTGTTCCACAACCAAGATCTTAAAGTTTCAAGAGGAAATTTGGTGCTATTGTTTCCATTTTTTTCCAGTTGCCTTGAATTACCCAAGTGGGTAATTTAAAGCTTGAGGCTTTTACAATTCCTCCATCCATCTCTCTGCTGGGTTCAAATTGCATTTTTAATAGCAAGATCCCATTCTTATAACTTGCTTTCTTTTAATAAAGAACATATTACGGGGGATACATGGGTAGTTCAGTGGTAGAATTCTTGCCTGCCGTGCAGGAGACATGAGTTTGATTCCTGGTCCATGTATTTCCCAAAAAAACAAAGAAAGAAATGAAACAAAAAATTCAAATGGTACTGCAGTAACAGAATACTTACATGGAAAAAAATAATAAAATGTGACCCCACCATACAGCATACAAAAAAATAAAAAACAAAAAGAACATATTACATCCCTATGTGTTCACAATTTAAGCAGTGGCCCACTCACTCATTTAACACTCTTAGGCCAATTTTCCAAAGTGTCAAAAGATGTAAGCAATACTTTAATAAAAGAAATAGTCTGTATTTCTTGGAAATATCACAAAATCATATCTTGTTAATTTTCAAAAAATGTTTCTCATAAATGTTACTGTAAAGATAGAGAAATTCCAGGTACCATTCTCACATGAATTGAAATATATTAATGTTACTATTTCCCCAAAGAAACAGTCTTCCACTTTAATAGGATTGTTTAGGAACTCATCAATTAATTGCACAATGAAGATAATTCTCTCCCACATTAGGTCTTACAGTGTTTGAACATATTTTACACAAACATAAACCGCTGACTCATAAAATCTTCATATGATTTTTGAAAGTTTTCTTAACTTTTAAAATGTGAAAACAGCATTTTTGCTGCTTGATTATAAATATATAATATTATATATTCCTTATGTATATAATATATATAATATTACATATTCCTTCTATAATATTTTTCAATGTAAAATATATAAAAATAAAACCTGTCAATATAGCACATTGAAAGAAAAACACAAGTAACATTTCTAAAGCATGCTTCTAGTTACTTCATCTACACACAAATTTTAGATGCTCCTTTGTAACTCCTTTTTACCTTTGTGCTTATAATTTCATGTCAATAAATATAGATCCACAGCATCTTTTTTTTCCCTTTGATTTAAAGACTTTTTTGCATGTTTTTGTTTATTTTTCTGCAGGTGTAAGATATTAACCCTATACCTCCACTCATGGCATTATACATCATTGGTCAATACAAAGTCCGTTCTTGTCTTTTCTTTTTTTGTTTGTTTGTTTGTTTTTAACCTTCATTCTCAATTCCTGGTCACATCCCTTTTCCCTACAAATACACAGCTATTATGCATTTGTTAATGCCCTTAGATATTTATGTATGTATCCTTATAAAGCATATAATATTAGTTTGAAAGTGCATATCTGTTAATTTGTTGCATCAGGAAATAACAATATATACAAGCATAAATACACCAATACAGTTGAATGTAGCAAGCGACAAAGGAATTCAAAATACCCATTCATTTTGTGTTTCCTTTTGATTATTTTGGCCACAGGATCTGCCTTGAAAGTGATTTTTGCATCAGTTTTCCTAACCATTGTACAAAAAATGTAACCATAGACAGAGAATCAGAGGAATCTTTCTCTAGCATCTTTACATTTTGTTAGAAGCCCAAAATAGGCTTCATTTGCATCTCATGAAGATGTCTCTCTGTCCTTATCTCTTTAACTTGGCCTCTTTCCTTCTTCATATCTCTTTCTCTCAAGCAAAATTCGTCTTATTTCAAGGTAAGAATCCATATTTAGCATTTTTTTAATTTATTAGAAATTTAAAGTGTCTTTTTAAAATGGTGCCATTATTTTTTAGCAGGATTATTTTGTATTTAGCGCTCTTTTATAAAATTGCAAAGCTTTAGAGCAAACAATTCCAATCCTATTTCTCCTATGAGACCTGTTGTTGTTAGTGCATGAATTTGCAGAATGAATTATTTATTTCAGGAGCACACATACTACATCGCCCACGGGATAAGACTCTTTGCTGCTTTTTCTCTGTATTCTCACTCATGTCCCTTATTCATCTACTGTATTTATAGTAGTAGAATTACTGTGTAATAAGTTATATGAATATTTAATTTAACTATATACTGACAGACTTCTATCCACAATAGCTATGCTAGTTCATATTTCCACTAATTTTTCCCACATATCATGGTTTTTAACAGCTGAATAATATTCTCTTTTATGGAAAGAAATACCCTAATTTATTTCACTGTTCTACTATTTGGATCTCTGGGTTATTTCCAACCTTTAATATTTTACATTAAAATTTATAGATTTGCATCTTTCTATGAAAATCATTTTCTAATGTTTTGACTATATTTCAAGATTATTTCCCAAGTATGTGGAATTAGTGCATAAGGAAATAGTATATTGATGCATATTTTCAAATTGATTGCCAGAAAGCAAGCACCAATTACAATTCCCATTAGAAAGCTCTCATGTGTTCATCCACAAAGTATTTATGAAGTGCCAGTATTTTAGTTACTGTCCAGGTAACTAGAGATTCAACAAAGAAGAAATGCATGGCTTGACTGCACAAAAAATAATAAAAGTCTCTAACAATGTACCAGAGCCTTTATTTCTTTCAAATCTCTAAACTCTTAGAGATTATTATTATTTCTGCTTTTGTAATAGGAAAAACTTTATTTTATTTTATTAGTTTCATAGGTATTAATCACCCAGGAAAGGTCATCCTTGACTTCTGGAACTTGTTAGTCTTTGAATGCTGCATTGCTTGTCAACTTTTGCAGTTAAAAATAATAATTAATATTTTACAAAGTTTCCTTTTATTAACTTGCCTAATTCTCATAAGACCATTATGAAGTTAGAATTATTATTAATTCCATTTTAAAAGCAAAAGCTGAGATAAAAGTTATACAATTGATCCAAGGTAATGGAGTTAGAAACTTGTGAACTGGGATTCATACCAAGGCAGCCTGGTTCCAGAATTAGCCAGCAACTGGCAAACTTTAGCCCATAGGCCAAATCTGACTAAATTTGTATGGTCCTTGAGCTACTAATGTCGTTTACATTTTTAAAAGGTGGAGAGGAAGAAGAAAAAGGAGGAGCAGAAAAAGGAGGAAGAGAAGAAAAAAACAGGGAAGAAGGAGGTGAAGAAGAAAAAGAGGAGGAAGAGTAGTAGAAAGAGGAGGGGGAGAGGGAAATGGTGATGACAGAGATTGTATGTTGCCAGAAAAGCCTAAAATACTTACTGTCTTTCTCTTTACCGTAACTTATGGACCCTTTCAGTGGGCTGTACTGTGAAAGGTATGTATATATGAGATACGTGTATTTATATACATATATATATATGAATATATATGTACTCTTTTATGTCTGCACTACTAATTTTGGTGATTATAGAGGTTGTAGACTGACATCTAAAACTAACCTGTATGGTGCGGGAGTATACCAGGACCTCAAGGAGACACAAAAAGATATCCGTCCAGGTTTTGTGAAGTCAGGTGGTTAGGTCTCCTCACTATCTTGCTCCACAAGCTGCCATTAGCTAATGGATTAGCTTCACAGCAGTAGTTCTCATGGGGTGGTACTACTGGCAGCATGGGCATTTCTTTGGAACTTGTTACAGATGCAAATTCTCGGGCACAATCACAGGTCTTCTGGAGTGAGGTCCAGCAGTGTGTATTTACTAAGCCCTCCAGGATTTCAGCCACATACTAAAATTTAAGAATCACCACTCACTGGAAGGAAACTTTGTATAGAAACAAATCCCCAAAATTAAACCTAATACTTCCACTTTACTTCTACCCTTATTTACTTCTCTGTGAGTCTTCTCCAGAGTCTGCCCAGTATTCTCCAGGCGCAGTTTGCATCTAGATCAGACTCTAAATTCCTAAGTGTCAGTTCATTTGTACTGCATTTGCTCAGGGGTTTCAAAAAAGCATTTTTTTCCACTCCCACACAAGCGTCCTCATCTAACTGCAACCAGCTTATTTGCTCTTTAACCTTGCTGCCCCCTCATTGCTAACCAACGTCCCCCTACTTACACTTCATTAAGGAGCTCTCTTTTTCCTTGTTCCAAAGGCACATTATTATTTGTTTGTTTATTTATTGTACTACTCCATGGTTGCATTTTTTTGGTTTGGACACCCCAGAAGAACACAAGACATTTTTCAGTGACTTATTAGAAGAGTAGGGGAAATGGGATGGAGGTGGGGAGAGTTTGGGGAGAGCAGCTAAGGAAGGTTATAGCCTCAGCAGGAACTAGCTTTAGGCTCATCCTGTGGGAAGGTCTGCAACACAAATCACAGCATATAATTAGCACTACTCGCTCACCCCCATCCCTACCCCACCCCCACCACCTCTCCCTGAGTGAAAGGGATTTTTGCCATCTGAACTCCAGGTTTGTAGAAGTGGAATATAGGGTGTAAACTCATGGGAAAGGAGTACCTATTTGGCCAAAGCCAATTCTCCAACAGAGCTAGCAACTGTGAACTGTTGGGGACCCCTACTTAATCATTCAAGCAGCTGGGGGAGTGAGTACAGGTGCCAGTGAAGCCAATGAAAGGGATCTGGTTGAGCTTTTTATCTCTTCCCTAAGAATAAAAACTTGTGAGAAGCTAAAACATCGATCTTTTCTTCACCTAAAAACTCTCAAAATCCTCCCTTTTAACATTTAAACAAGACTTAGTTTGTTTTAGCTGTTTGTTTCTCATATGACATCTAAAAACTGTGAACTCCACAGGCAGTGTTTACCCAGCCACACCCACAGCTATTTCCCCGTGGTAATGCCCACAGTGGATTCAGCAAACTTCTAAGAGGAAATTTGAGTCCATCCACTCTATCCCTTTCTTTCATGGGAAATATTAATTTTATCCTCATTGGAGAATTTATTCTATTATTTGCTTGTGTGTGGTATATTATAGTTTCCAATGGCTTTCACTCTTACAGGATTCTTCCTCATGGCAAAATTTAATCTTATTTCCACCAGATATGGTCTCATAAGTGAAGATGGAAAAGAACATCTCTTTATCTTCCAGGTTGGAAAAGACGAGTGAGACTATATTTGGGTTCATAAAGGGCAGGTGACAGCATCATGGCTACAGTGCCACCCATCCTGATTTTCCTAGAGCTGAAAGATTTCCTGGGACCCAGCATTTTGAGGTTAAAACTGCAGTCATCCCAGGCAAATTGAGACCGTTGCTCACTTTAGATTGCAATTGTATATTCAAATTTCACAGATATGCATGTTACTAATTGTAATGTTCAACCTTTCTTCTCCAATGGAGTTTGTGATAGTCTCTATCTTTACCATTCCTGCATCATTTGTGAGGTAACAAATTAAAATTCACCCCAAATTTCATAGTTCTCACTTTAAAGGCTGCAACTTTTAACCCTCTCTTAAAATTTTATTTATTTGTTTATTTTTATATTTTACAAATCTGGCCAAATGCTAAATTAATTTAAAAAGTAAGAGAAAGTTGGGCAGGCCACGGTGGCTCAGTGGCAGAGTTTTTGCTTGCCATGCCAGAGACCCACATTCGATTCCTAGTGCCTGTCCATGCAAAAAAAAAAAAAAAAAAAAAAAAAAGAGAAAGTTCAAAAGGAAAAATAACTTAAAATTTAGAGATTTTATTCTAAATATATGCAGGTCAAATAGCTAATGAGGACTGTAATGCTGCTTCGTTCATGGTATCATATTCAAGTTGTAAGATATCAAGTTTAAGAATGAATATTACCCAAGAACTTGCACCTATTTGGGTGAGATTTAATGTGTTTCCGGTTATATACAGGACAGTTGAGTATAGTTAGGTGAGAAAAAAATATGTCTTTTATTGTTTTCTATTTAGGAATTAGGTATGGTTTAAGGTGATGAGTATAGCTGCCAAGATGACAAGGGGTGGACTGTCAATGTCAGGTTCATGTGTCAACTTGGCCAGGTGGTGGTACCTGTTTGTCTGGTTGGGCAAGTGCTGGCCTGTCTGTTGCGATGAGGACATTTCATAGAATTAAATCATGATTGCATAGGCTATATCCACAGCTGATTCCATTTGTAATCAGTCAAGGGGAGTGTCTTCTTTAATGAGTGATGGTTATTCTAATCACTGGAAGCCTTTTAAGGAGAATTCAGAAGAGACAGGCTGTCTTCCTGCTTCAGCTGGCGAGCCTCTCCTGTGGAGTTTGTCCAGAACCTCCACAGCCTGCCCTACAGGTTTTGGACTCTACATTCCCACAGTTACATGAGATACTTTTATAAATTTCATATTTATGAATATTTCCTGTGATTCTGTTTCTCTAGAGAACCCTAACTAATAAATTATGTAAGTACATTTTACAGAAACTAAGAAATAGTGTTTTGGTCTGCTTGGAGGTTGATGCAATTTGGTAGGGCATCTGAAATAGTATGGAAAATAGGCCCTGAAACTGAGTTACTTTAGTCGAAGTAGAAACTCGGAAGACAAATAACCAGAAAAACAATTCAAACAAATTTGGGATCCCAATATACTTCCTACCATCTATGGAATGGGGTTTCAGAGCTCTCTTACTTGAATATCAAGGAGTAAGGTGATTTTTTAAGCTGACATCAGGGTAACAATCATACTCTTTATGACTCCCTAAAATCTAAGTCTAATTTTTACTGAATGCCTTATCCATTCTGTCCCAGATTGACTGCATGTCTGAACAAATGTTTGCTGAAACCAGCACATCAAGTAAAAGTCTCTACTTGCCTATCTTTCTTGCTATATGACATTATCGTGTTTCTGATAAGGTGCCATCTCATTTTGTATCAATCACATTTTCCCACCACTATATACCTGCATCTATATTTCCAGAAATTGCAGAGATGAAATGAAGTTAACAAAGAAAAAGTCCTGCTTAAAAATCTGCTGTGAAATAGAGCCTCTTTTTGTTGATGCGTTTAGCCATCTTACAAGTTGAGTGACTACTCTAATAAATATGCAGCAATGTTGTCCATTTATTCTTTCCTGATAGATCAAGTGCAGAATGTCAGCAACCCTTTTTTTTTTGGAGTAAAAAAAAAAATTACAGAAAGGGAAGATTACTTGATATAGGAACCTTATCAGGGGATGCAGGTTGTTACCAGCAGTGAGGAAATCACTGTTATACTTGCAAATGAGGGATTTTATCATATGCTTCACTGGGTTCTTATAAAAACTACCTTGGAGCTTTTGACTAAGGCAACAGAGTTATATCTTTGCCTATGCATTCTTCTGGAAACATTTATGAAGTGGAAAAGCTGAAATCAGCTTCGACACTAATATCTGTCTTGACTATCTTCCAAGACCAAAGTTGTTTTATTTTTCTGGGAGAGAGCCATGAGAAAGAAACTGATCCTTGCTATTAGGTCACCTAGTCTAGCCTCTGGGGACAGCTATTTGCAATATACTTATTTGTTTTTCATCTTATCTTATTAGAATATTATAAAGAACAATGCTTCCAGAATCTTCTAAGGATAATTGCTTCATGTAAATGTATATAAGAAATGTTTCTTTGAAACTAATTTTCCTTTTACAAGTTGTCATAAAAATTAATGGTTTCATATTCTTTGCTAAACTCTGTCATATCTATCTGTAAGTCTTTAGATTTTCCTTTTTCAGACATTAAATTCCCTCTGATGAGAAAATAAGAAGAAATGTGTACCAGATTAATTTTTCCAGTATCAAGTTGCCTATCGCTAGCCCTAGAGGATTAAAATGCTTCAAATGTTAAAATGAAGAATATTATTCCCTCTCTCCTTCAGTAACCACCTTACTTTACATAAAATTAAAACAGGATTTTTTCCTTCCAGAAGTTGCAATTTTTCACTATGTGTCGAAGACTTCTAGAAGTGAAGCCTTTTAAACTCCTTAAATTTTCAATGTTTAAAATTTAAGATCACTGCCCATCTATGTCTGAACTACATCCTTACTCCTTACGGAGAAGAACCAGAAAAATAGTGAATAATGAACTATTTTTACTAAGTATTGACTTATAAAAGTTTGGCAAACTCTGACAGTCTGAGATAAGAGGGTCAGGGGATTATCAGAGAGAGTAATTTATTTATTCAACAAACATTTATCAAGTGTCTACTATGTGCCATGTACTGTACTGGGCACAGAAAATTAAAAATGTACAAAATTCAAAGAAGTCGAGAGAAAAATATGTGCTGTGTTAACAGCTGCCCTGCACAGTATAGTCAAAGCATAAAAGAAGGAGGTCTCAATTCTTCTTTGGAATTGGAGAATCAGAAAAGCTTACTTAGAAACTTTTTAGATTGGAAGTTTTGAAAGGTAAGCCCATTTTTGACAGAGTAACAGGGCTGAGAGAAAGGGAAACAGTACAGGAAAAAAAAAAATCTCATCCTTTAGGGACCATAGCGTGCAAGTAGAGAGCTAAAGCATAATACGAGTTCTCCCACATCAATATTCTGTTTCCAGAATTTTTTGAGTCCTAAAGTCAATGTGTTTGCTATTCTTTTTAAAGGACCATGAAAAAGTAGATACTAAATGAATGACCACATGTTGGTTATGAGAAAGAGGTGCAAAGGAATGTAATTTGATCCTTTTATAAATTGCAAAGCTCTGGCCTCCTTTCCTGCTGCAGTTTGGCTAATGTGAAAAACACTGAAACATTTTCTATCAAAGACAAAAGAATAATTCACACTTGCCCATTTTGTCTGGGCTGAAGTTCCTCTTTAACTCCAGTGGGCTGCTTTGTTCTTTATTCCTAAAACTTGTTAGGAAGGAAGAGGAGTGCTCTTTTCTTGATGAAATTTTGCCTCTCAAGTCCACTCTAACTCCATCTGCATTCAGGGGAGGAAAAAGAAAAGAGACAACTAAACAAGAGTAACTTTCTGCTATGAGAATAATCAGGGCCTTCTACCCTTCCAATTCCCCAGAGAATGAACCAGAGGGAAAAAAATCCATTCTTATTCATGTTCTCGACATTTTCCCTGCTTTCTGAGGAGAAATCTCCATCTGATGAATTGTTTGAACTTTTGTGATGTTACAATCAAGAGAGGGAATGATAAAGGTAATAAGCAAAAAAAAGGAGAAAAATTAGCCAAAATTTCTAAGTTTTTCTAAATTAGCAAATGCTGAAAGAATGCTGGGTAAATGAGGAGGAGAGAAAAGCCACAGGGGATTGGGTAGATAAGAAACTATTTAGGAATTGAAGGTCTGAAGGGAGGTGTGGGAGGAGCTGCAACCTATGAAAGACATGGATAGGAGAGAAAAGAAAATGTCAACAAGCTATATTGTGTCCACATGTTTTGATCTCCTTCATGACTTTCATGAAATACTTTGAAAAAGTTTGAATGATTTTTATATTTACTTTGATTTATAGCACTGTACTTCTTTATCATAGCAGTGTTCCAAGACTGATCCTATGGGTTCCAGTTTAATGAGGATTATGTTTCTTTGACATATAAGTTTGCTAGTCAGCAATAATATGAATCATGTCCTATGCAATATGGTAAAATGGACATATATAGTTACTACACTTGAAGTGTGGCTGTTGACTGATCTAGAGATGCTGTAAGTATAAAATAAATGCAAGATTTTGAAGATGTCCTAATCAAAAAAAGTATGCAACATATCATATAATAATCTATATATGAATTACATGCTGAAATGATATATTGGATATATTGTGTTAAAAATGTATTACTAATATTCATTTCACCTATATTTTGTTGGTTTTCTTTTTGCTTTTTCATGTGGCTACTACAAAAAATGTATTACATATTTGACTTGGATTTGTGGCACATGTTTTATTTCTACTGGCTAGCAGTGTACCAATTTGTTTCAAAGACTAGCCACAAATAATGACTGAGATCCTGTATGAATATAGTTTAGCAGTTAAGTTCATGAGCTTGGAATCCATACTTCTGAACTTAATCATGGCATAGTTATCAAGGAGTGTGTGAGCTCAGGTAAACTAGTCAACATCTTTGGGCCCCAATTTCATAACCTGAAAAATAGCATTGATAATGATACTTTCCTCACAGGATGGATTATATAAGTAAACCATTAAGAATAGTGTTTTACATGCCTGGCAGATAATAAGTGTGCTAATTTGCCAGGCTTCCATGAGAAATACCACATGATGAATTAATTCCAACAATGAGAATTTATTGTTTCATAATTTTGGAAACTAGAAGTCCAAAATAAATATTTTGATAGGCTGTGCTTTCTATGGAGTCTGCAGCATTCTGTTGCTGGCTTGCTGCAATCTTCGGGGTTCCTTGGCTTGAACCTCTGCTCTGTCACATGGCTTCTCATTCTGGCATCTACTTCTTCTGCTAAGTCATCTGGGTACTTGTGAAACCTAGAAAAAAAGTCATCTACTTCCAAATAAAATGGCAGGACAGGCACAGCATAGCCATTCCCACACCAGAATAGAGATCTTGGAAGGAAAACAGGAGTCATGGATCCCAAGTAAGTCTGAAACCCAGCAGTGCAAACCCCATTAGAGTCTCAGGTCCAAGAAGCTTAGTGTTTTGTCCTTTAGGTCTGCAGGAACAGTAGCTTCACCCTTTCTGAGACCCTCCCCCCATCCCCTTCTCTCTGCATACTGGAGCAGCTACACTCTCCCTGAATGCTGGGGTGGAAGGTTCATTCCCTCCAAGTGCCAGGGCAGAAGATCTGTGACCTCCAAACACTGGGCCTACCTGTCCCAAATGCCATGGCAGAAGACCTACCCTATCGAAAAGCCAGGACAGAAGCCCCTCTCTCTTGCCCAAGGAAATCTCTTCTGCCCAAGTTTCTGCTTCCATAATAATGCTGTTGAAGTAATTTTTCCTTCATTTTTCATCTTATTTGTCCTTTTCAGTCCAGTTTCATTTTAAAAACTCTCAAAAACCTTGTTAGTTTTGTGTACAACTCAAGGGGATCTGGAGCCATCTTCCACAATCCTCCTGGATGATTGTATTCCTATTCCTGACTTACTCCATGTTTAGCCATACCCTCTTTAAGAAAGGTTGTTCAGCCTCATCTTCATGCAGAGCCCTGTTCTCTGATAACTTACTTCTGGGGAGCTCTTAGGAGAGCCCTGCTATAGCTGCTTTTGGCTCTAGGCTTAGAACATACCATCTAGATAGGCTGAGAGCTTTCCAAAGCATCAACTGCTGATTTCTTTGTTCTTAACAGTTCAGTCCTCAGTTTATACCTTTCCCCTCTCATTTTGCTATCAGCAGCAAGAAGAAACCAGGCTGTGCTTTCACATATTGCTTGGAAATCTCAGCTAAATATCCAAATTCATCACTTATAATTTCCACTTTTAACCTAATACTAGGACATAATTCAGCCAAGTTCTCTGCTTCTATTTAATAAGGATTATTTTTCCTCCAGTTTCCAATAACATATCATCATTTTCTTATAAAGCCTCACCAGAAGTACCTTTAACATCCATATTTCTACCAACGTTCTGCTCATGACAGCACATACATTCTCAAAGACAATAGACATTTTCTCTACAGCTCTCTTCACACCAATCTAAGCTTTTTTCTATCAAGTACCTCAAAGTTCTTCTGGCTTCTACTCATTACCAATTCCAAAGCCACTCCACATTTTTAGGTATCTCTAAACAGCACCCCACTTCCTAGTATCTAAAACTGTTTCAGTTCGCTAGGGATGTCATGACAAATACTACACACTGGTTGGCTTAACCATCAAGAATTCATTGTCTTATAATGTTATAATCCAGAATTTAGAAGCCAAAAGTCAATGGATATCAGAGAAGCAGACACAAGGAGAGAGAGATTGTCAGAACACTGCAGACTCTAAGAGAAAACAAGCCCTACTGGTATCGTGATGATGGCCTTTCACCCTCCAAAACCAGGAAACAATAAATTCCTGTTTCTTAAGCCAATCACAGCATGGATTTGTCAAAATACTCCTGGAAAATTAAGACAATAAGAATCCAATAAATATTAGCTCTCATTATTACTAATGTTAGAGAGGGGGAGGTACTAAAATGCATTTGAAAACTACTTTAGGTTTTGCTTTATTCATATCTTTCTGTAAGTCATTTTGGGTAGACACTGCTTCTGTTGTTCTCTCTTTTGTGTTTAACAAGTAGCACAATGTGTGGTAGGCATATATTTACTAAATATTGAATGAATAATGGATTAATGGATGATGTTAGCCCCCCATTTTAGAGAAGGAAAAATTGGAATTTATGGAAATTCAGAGGTTGCACAAGTTGTATGAGGCTACAAAATTCATAGATGATAGAACCAACATTTAAATCCAAATTTACATGAACATACACAGTCAATGAATTCAAGGAGCATTCATCCAGTTAGAGAAATAAAATGTTTTTCAAATAAAAAAACAATTATTAAATATTACTAGCCCACAAATAATGCCATTTAAAAAACCTTATAAATGACTACTAGAGAAATTGAGTGTGGCAAGATTTCATGTTGAGCCAGGAGTGGGCAGGAGAGATTTAAAAAGGAAGCTGGACCTGTAGAGATTCATTAATTTTGATTATGCAGCTAATTAGTTTAGGGAAAAAGATCACTCCTGGCATATTAAGCGGCCTGAGCACAAATATGAAAACTAGAATTCCTAAGGCAGGTTTTAGAACCCAGGATTGGATCTCTGCCTGGAGAAGAGAATATATAAAAAGTTCTTAGTAGGATTTAGGCAAGGATTTAGGGTCAGGTCTCAGGCTTTGAATAAAGGCCAGCTAAGAAGTTATAAATGTATCAAATAAATAAAATTAAATCATCATTTTTTTCTTTTTAATGGAGCCAAGACATAATAGCAATAGTGTGCAGGAAGAAACAGAAGGAAAATAATATTGTAGGTAGTAAAGATAAGAACAGAAAGAATTGGAGAAATTTAAGAGATGCTGAAGACAGTATTCCAGCTTCAAAAACCTAATGTGGATTATGTCAATAAAAACAAAATATGTAACCTAATTAAAGGGCAATTAGTTCTCAAAACGTATGTTATTATTTTACCTTGGCTTTTAAAATAACATTCACGTTGATTTATTTTATTTTTTACATATCTCACACCTGCTTTGTCACAAAATTTAGCCATTTTACTCAGAAACATCTAATAAATTGTATCCCTCTTTTTATTCCTATGCTTTAGCACAAGCTCTTATTTTATATTCTTTTCCTTGCTGTAGTTATTTTTAAAGCTCCTGTGTAGTGTTTGTTCACAATTCTTCCTTTGTGAACTCGGAGTTTCTTGGATCGAATATACTGCTTCTCCACCTGTAGCCCAGAAATCTCTCCTTAAATCTAACATCTTATCTGAGTTCTAAAATTCCTAGTAAAATCACTCACAATTTAGTAATGAATTTTAATTTTAAAAATTAGTTTGTTAGGTTTCAGAAAAGATGTCAAATATTTTGTGACACCTTAGTGAACTTCTCAAAGTTATGTTTCTTTTATCAAATTTCTAAAAAAATATTAATCTTTTAAAATCTTTTTAATTAACTTTTTTAAAGTATTAATCTTTTTAAAAATGTGAGATTGTAAAATGTCTATATTTAGGTATCTCCCTTATTGGTCTACAATCTCTTTGAAGACAATGACCATGACTTAGTAATCATAGTTTATCCAGTATTTAGAACAATATTTGTTACCTTTAAGTCACTTAATAAATACCAAAATAATGGATGGCTAAAACTGAGATATATTTTCCACAACTATTTTTACTACATATTGTGAATTAAATCATGGCCCCCACAAAAGACAAGTTCAAATCCTAACCCTTCTCCAGTGGGGGTGAACACATTTGTAAATAGTACCTTTGAATATGTCCAGGTCACTTTGTGTAAGGATGGGAACCTCTTTTTGTATACAATCTTCAAAGATCCTATTTAGATTAAGCAAATTTAATCAGACTAGGCCTTAATCTTTTTGTTTCTTATTTTTCTTCTTTTTTATTACAATCATTAAGACCTCCAGCGTAATGCTGACTAGAAGGATTGAGTATGACTTCCTTGTCTAGATCCCAAATGTAAGAGGAATGAATTTTTTCTTTCAGTAGTATGATGTTAACCTTCAAATGTATTTTCTGCACCTATTCAGATTGTATGTGTTTTTCTCCTTTTATTGTGCTGATGTAGTAAATTACTTTTTTATATGCTAAAGTAGCCCCTTACATTTTGGGGTTAAATTCCACATAGTTGTGTGTTTTCCTTTTATTTTGTTGTGGATTAGATTCTATAATATTGTTAAAAACCGGGCTAGTTTGAAATCAGCCATTTCATCATGACTACATATGGAAATGGCTAGACCAAGAGCTTAAAAACTTACATGAAATTTGAATAATCTGGCCAAACTCATTGTTACACATCAGTCTTCACGAAGGTGAAGATGTAAATTAAATCACAGAACATGTCATACTGTAATAAATGTACTTAAATTTCCCATTTGATTATACCAGTGTAGAACAAACGCCCTCTTCTAAATGGAGCTTCTGATAAACTGTGTTTTAAGGAGCTATAATGCACAGCATGCTAATGTTAAAATCTTCTATGTTGTAGATAGAGACTCATCTCTGCTGACATGAAATTTTCCTTTGCTAACTATACTTTCAGACTACACAGTAACTTAAAAGTCTTGCTTGTTTTTGTGGAGACATATTTATATTTGAGCAGTGGTTCACAGGACATTAGGGCTGAAAACCTAGAAGAGATCAATAACTTCACTGTATTCTTGAGGAGACTAACTTGGCTGGGAAAATAGTCCAGCCCATACTGCACTGTTGCTCTCTACATGTGGTACTCTTTAAGGCTGGATATTTACATATTGAGAACTTACTGATGTTTGAATATTTTATTTTATTATGGCTAAAGGGAAAGGCCATGTTCCTTAAGTAGAACAGTGAGAATTGTTTTAATGGATTATACTTTCTCACTGGCAATTATCCTGAAAAGAGACAGCTACTGGAGCAAGAAATAAAGAATTGAAGGTAAACTTAAGGAAAAGTAAAGTGAAAACACATCTTTATTCTATGACCTGACAGCCAAAAGCTTGAATTTCAGATGATCTTGAGGAAATTCCTGATAGTGGGGATAAGCTTCCACTGCTAAATGGAAGTAGGTGTAGAGGAGGTAGGAAAGGAGTCTGTAGCTAGGCATGAAAGAAACCTGTGAGGGATCCCATGGGCAAGAATTTCAATCTGTGAGCTGTGACCTATAAAATATAATTAGAAAATTACTCTGCCTTGTGTTCCTTTCTGTTTTCCCAGAGCCTTCAGCAGAATCCTAATAAAACTTATACTCTGATTCCAGCTGTGTTGTAGGGAATTGATGGTCTATGTCCCTGATCATCTGACAGAACAGCAACCACCACCCCCAACCAAACTCATGCAATGTTTAGCAAGTATTTGAGCAAGTGGAGCAGATATCAGAAATCCAGAGCCAGATGTCTGCAGAGGCGCACGAAGATAAAGACTAGGGAACATACATGGGACATCCCCACTGCCCACCCCAAGGATGTCACCCAAATACACACACACACACACACACACACACACACACACACACAGAGACAAATTAAAGAGGAGGAAGCAACCTAGAAAAGGAGTATGAGTTCTACTACAATGGACTATTGAGACCTCTTGAACAAGAGGACTTTGGGTTTAACTTAATGTGATCTAACTTATAACAACCAGCCAATTAGCTGATAAGGCCCAGGGAGATTAAAAAAAAATCGCAAAGTAAAAAAAGTGGGTTGGTGAAAAGATAAATATTAAACCAGTTGCTCCAGTTTGAATCTTTTGTGGACCCCCAAAAAGCCAAGTCCTTTAATCTTCATTTAATATTGCCGGGCGGGTGCTTTTTTATTGTTCCCATGGAGATGTGACCCACCCAATTATGGGTGGTTACTTTTGATTAGATGGTTTCCTAGATGTGTCTCTACCCATTCAAGGTGAGGTTGCTTACTGGAGCTCTTTAAGAGGGAAACATTCTTGGAAAAAGCTTTGGTGCTGAGAGAGTCCATGCAGCCAGAAACCTTTGGAGATCAAGAAGGAAAACACCCCTGAAGGAGCTTCATGAAACAAGAAGCCTGGAGAGAAAGCTAGCAGACATCATGTTCGCCATGTACCTTTCCAGCTGAGAAAGAAACCCTGCACATCATCGGCCTTCTTGAACCAAAGTATCTTTCCTTGGATGCTTTAGATTGGCCATTTCTATAGCCTTGCTTTAATTTGGACATTTTCACAGCGCTAGAACTGTAAACTTGCACCTTATTAAATTCTTCTTTTAAAAAGCGATTCCATTTCTTGTATATTGCATTCCGGCAGCTTTCAAACTAGAACACCAGTTACTTTCACTAGTACTGATTTTTTATATTGTGTATAGACCCATTTAAGATCCCATGGTTGAGATCTTAAGCAATATGAGAGAGACCTTGTTGGATGGTGGGACTGGAAAGTGGACCTTAGACACGTCTATTTTTAAATTCTTTCTTCCAATAGTCTAAGGCCATAATCAGTCACACTTTATCCTTAGTCTTAAAAAGGACAGTATTTCAGGAATCCTATTTTCCTTTTTTGCTAACAGAAACCATTATAGTTTCCCCATTCCTCCCTTTTACTAAAGGATTGTCAAACATTTCCTTAGAGTAGCTTGTTGGGATGGATATAATGCTAACGTAACAATGACTTTTATTGAATGCATATAGGGCTGTTCAGGGCTTCTTTTGGTTTCTTGGCTTGAACTTTCAGACACAGAGTTGAGTTAAATCTCAAGGCTTCATCTGAGGAAAGAAGATATATATTCTAGCTGCCTTAACCTCTTTTACAGAGATACCACATCTGGCTTATGTGCTGCAGAAATCAACTGACTGATCAAGATACCCTGAGGCTTTTATTTTAGAAGACTAGAGGGGCAGTAATATCTTGTTTACTCTAGAAGACCTAGCCAAAAGGCAGAAAGGTTAATTAAAACTTTTTAATTGCCTTAATTTATTTATGTGGAAAATAATATTAATCAACGACGGTACCTATTAAGATAGAGATGTGGTTGTGTAGCAGCTGAGACAGAAGTTAAAGCCTATTCTGGCCTCTTCTGTTCCTAGGGTGAGCTCATAAAGAACCTTGGAAAAAGTCTTTTTACTTTAGAGAATAGTCATTTACTTGTTCGCCTCCTTATTATGCAATTGTAAGGTGAGGGTCATCTATTGTCTCAAGCGGGAGGAAGGACATAATGGACTCTTACGGGAATTAATCAGTACCCCTTGATCTCCAATTCCAAAATAGTATTGGTGAATTTCTGGGTATGTAGGAGGAAAGAAACACAACCCAATCCCACGAGAATAAAAATTAAGGGGACCATTTGTAATGGATCAGAGTGGTCCCAAACAAGATCCAGTAAAAATGAACGACCGAAAAAAAAAAAACTTGAAATAAATTCTTCTTAGGTAAAAAAATGTAGAGTGCATATTTTACTTTCTATTATTAAGTAAATATTAATATTTAATTGTTTTATTATTTACTTATTTTTAAATTATTTTACTTATATTTACTTATTTTACTTCTGTCATTAATAACGAGCATTGTCAAGTGTTGATTCCACCAAGGCTATTCTATGATGAAATCTCACTAAGCCTGAGATTTCTGTTGTTCTGTTCATTGCTGTCTCCCCAGTACCTAGAGGAATGTTTAGATATTGTCTGGTAGGAAATTACCTTGATCCAACTGTAGCCTCCAACTACAAAAAGAGACAGATTATCCTAGATGTTCATAATTTGCATATATTTTGTCCTTGTATCTCTCTGTCTCAATTGCATCAGCCTTCCCTACTGATGGTGTGGTTATAAGGACCAGGGTTGAGGGAGAGCAGGTAGCTCAGCAGATGGAAGGTACCCAGAGCTTGATTTATCATAAAAACCCAGGGGTATATGTACCTGGAGACAGCTGTGACTCACTTAATCACTTGCTGCACTGCAATGAATTCTATCTGTATGCATCAGGTAGAGAACAAAAGGGCCAAAATGGTGTAAATAACAGGTGGCCAATTTAGTCTCATTTGAATATTGAATGGTTGAATGATACTGGGTGGCTCAAGTTAGCCTCTACTTGTTCTTTATCTTCTTGTTGCCAATGATCAGTGCATATATTCTTTCCTTCTTTATTAATTGTAACAATTTTCACATCACTGGCCTCTATAGTTATTTCTTCTATCCTCCTTATTTGTTTCTCTTATTTTCTATAGCACAATTGAGTATTCTTAAACAATATGCAAACACACATGATATATACAATAAGCTTTAAACATTTGTTGAAAGAGAGAATGAATAATTGAAGGGATGGTCTTATCATCGCATGTGGCATATGAAAAAAGATTCCTTGCGCCCAGTCACTATAGCAGAGTGATTATGCTGAGTACAATGGCTGCACATGGAAATTTATGATAAAAGGAATTGAACCATCCCAATAAGGGATGCCAGTGACACTGAGCCCATCAAGGTCTTCACAGTAGCAGTTCACAAACATTGTCTTTTACATCCTCAACATATTCAAATGTCTACTATGAGAAGAAGCATATATTGATAGACTAATGAGATTATTTAAAATGAGATACTAAATGAGTGAGATATCTCACTAGTATTGAATTTAATTGGATAATACTAGACTTTGTCCATGTTTCTTTTCCACTTGTCAAATCAAACATAAGTGTGTGGAAGTGGCACAATCTGCTATTTAACCCTTCTCTTCCTCAGTGCAAAGAGGGTTGAATTAGTGCACTGCTTGATTACTCTCACATGGGGTAGGCTCCCAGCTTAAGTTGCACCAGATAGTTGGATTCTGCTGCTGATTTTGTCATTTTTATTTATTTATCCAGCACTAGAAACATGAAACACAGCAGCCTCTGAGCATATGAATGGTTTACCCTGCAGGAATCTGATCTGGCATTTATTTTAATTAGCAACACATCTTACAAGGATAGAATCAGAAATGGAAGCCTGTGAAGGTTGAATTTGCCAGATTCACTCTACTAACTTTATTTTTCATCCCAATCTCTAAGTTTAAATAACTGCAAATAAAACTTTAAGAAATATCTCATATATAAACTTATTCAGATATGTATTCGTTGTCAAAGTTAAGACTGTGCTTTAACATAGGTGTTTAAGACTTGAAACCATATGCATTCTCAAAGTCATGTTCTTAAAGCTAATCCTTTCCTGTGGGTGTATGTAGGAACTTTGCTTAGGTTGCTTCATTTAAGGCATGGCCCTGGGTGGGTCTTAATCTTCTTGCAGGAGTTCTTTATAAGAGAATGAAATTTAGGCAAAGAGAGAGAAAGCCACAGAAGCAAGAAGCTAGAAGCATCAAAACCTGAAGACATGAGAGACAACAGCAAATGTTGCTACTTGCTTGCCATGTAACAAAGGAGTCCCGGAACTCTGACAGACAGTCTTCAGTCTGAGGAAGAAGGTATCAGTATCATCTCGATGATGGCTATATTTCAACATTTCACAGCCTCAGAACTGTAAGCATGTAAAATAATGAATTCCCGTTGTTAAAAATCAACCCATTTCTGATATTTTGCTTTGAGCAGCCTCACAAACTAGGACAGAATGAAATAGCAAAGATTGTCATATTCAAGTTATTTTCAGGTATTTTTATGAATAAAGTAACACTAGAAGAGGCACAATGATTTGGAACCTACAAGACTTTTCTAAAACCTTAAAAGTTTTTCACTATCTCCAGAACAGCTCCTTTGAAAGGCTGAGGAGGATTATTTTAAGTACACAAGCAGTAGAATTGCCTGATGAAGAAAAGCATTTCTAAAGTTTGTAGAAAATGCTTGTAGAAGGACAGCCCATGAAGAAAAGTGTAACAATGGAAAAATTCACAATGGCAAGCAACGCTTATCATTGCCACTGGCATTGCTATTTGCCAGAAGAAAAGGGACTAGTGTGAAAGAAGAGGGAAGGGAAGACAAAGAGGTGGCCTCCAGTAGCTTATTCGAGGAAAGAATCTAGCAGCTGGGGTCAGGCTGAATATAGGAGGAAGCATAGAAGAGGACTTGGTAGTTGACAAAAGAAAGATATTCTTTTTGAGAAAAAAAAGGCTAAACTGGGAATGGGGTTGTCCGGTTTAAAAATGGAGGCAAGTTCTAACAATTGTATTATTTTTTCCTGAACTCCCTATAAGTCTTTCCATTTAGAATAATCCCAAAAATAAACAGTAAATTTTAAGCGAGATGATTCAAGTATAAACCGAAGTAATGCTCAGAAGACAAAGATGCTGTGTCTTGAAGTTTCAGTACCCTATACTCTTGTCATACATTTAGTTTGGAGGCTTGTTAGTTTTAAGTGTACATTTTGTGGGTGTGACTTTTTTTTTTTTTAACTTTTGTTAGTTCTATCAATCTTTGTCAGTTCAAAAGGGCCTCTCCATTTCCACAAAATTTATTGTGGTAAAATAGCAACTCCCACATACCTAATATATTACACCCTGTGGTCCCTCAATTTCCCAACTGCCTGGCTGAGTAGGTCTTTAGGAACACAGGCAGTAAACCAACTGCCTTCAAAGTAGCAGATGATGGTATCTGGCAGGTGCATACCCCTTCCCCTTCAGAATACATAGCTGCTTCCTGTTACCTATTCAAAGCAAATGATACTTTAATCATAGGCCAACATGTATACATATGTAGGAGAGAATGAACTGAAGTCACATTGATTCCTGAGCAAGATTATGAAAATTAAGAAAAGTTTGCCACAAAGGGGAGTAGTTGATAGCTGCAATCTGGATCAAGTCAAGATGATGAGATAATGTGGGATAATGTGGGTGATGTGGGGTAAATTAGTCACTTAAGTTTTCAGTGATGTATGGGGGGCAAAGGAGGAAAGTGGTGGGAATGAGAGCTGATAGGTTTAAAAACTTTATCATTGATATTCCTGCTTGTGTTATTTTTCTCAAGTGCAAATTCGAACTTCCTGCTTTTTTACTTAAAACCCTGCAATTAACAAGAAGAGACATTTGATGTGAATATTAAATTTTGGAGTGGGTGAGGTTTTCTAAACCATGTGAGAAAGAAAGGAAGAACAATAGATTTAACTGCATAAATCTTTAGTTTTTTTCTTCACTAAAATAAAGGTCAAATGAAAACTGAAGAACATCTTCAGGCAAAGAATGATAAATTATTAATATGTAAAATACCCTTAGAAATAATAAAAATGCTGATACAAGAATGAGGAAACCATGTAAAGAGATAATTCTCAAAGTAGAAAGTGCATGTAACTAACAACCTTTCTCCCTTTTTTAAAGTTCAAGAATATTTCTAGTCAGAACAGTGTAAATTAAAACTTTGTTAATTAGCAAAGGCTTTTTTAAAAATAGCATGCAGAATATTAGTTATGATTTCTAATGAGAAAAAAAGATGAACAGGCTTGTTTATAATCATCATCGTAATTTTTTAAAGTTAGTTCCTCACCTTTGCTTCTTCATGCAGCCTCTGCTCGCTGCTCCAGTTTTCCCACTGCTGCTTCCTTCCCTAGTTATTGTTCAGCCATATTAGAATGTGCAGTTCTCCAAATATGCCATGTTTTTCACATGTCTTTTATTTGGGGGACCCAGTCTAAAATTAATTCCACTAGTTTGTTCACTAAGAAAATTCCTGTTTCTTCCTCCAAGACCTGGCCTGAATATTCCTCTATTGCTGTATCTACTGAGCCACTCTCCCGTTATCCTCTTCTCTTCACCACCTCAATGAAGTAACTCTTTCTTCTCTGCAACTTGACTATATTTCTATTGTTCCACACCTTATAGCACATTTTAATGATTTAGTCACATGTCTGTCTTCTTTATTATTCAGATTATAGTTTGCCCTAGAACAGGGATGATGTTTTAGTCATCACTGCAACCCAAGTTGCTATCACAGAGCTTGATAGAAGAAATTGTTTGCTGACATGAATTGAATTAAAACTTTTAGATCTCTGTTATCTGCTTTAGTCTCCCCTTAGTGTCTCTGCAGTTAAAGCATTTCCATAAATCAAATCATTGTACACATAACACACACATTTTCTCTACCTGATGCCTAGGTTAGAGCTTTATTTTAATTTGGAGGTTTTATATTTACCATTTCTCCCAAACTATTTGAAATACTCCATAACTTGCTGAAATGTCAAAGAGAAATTGCTCTGTTATTGTTTTTTTTAATTTACTCCAGAAAATGATTTTTTTTTGCTGCCACAAAAAACAAATGGCAGGGCAGGCCATGGTGGCACAGTGACAGAGTTCTCACCTGCCATGCTGGAGACTCGGGTTCGATTCCCAGTGCCTGCAAATGGCAAAAGTAATTTTTGATCACTGAGTTTATTTAATGTGGGCCACCAAGGGATTGACACTATTCTTGACATTGTTAGCTTTTCAAGCTGATAATTTCACTATCACCTGGATAATATACATTTTACGATGTGATTTAAAAGAAGATGTAATATATTCAAATAAAAAAAATGTAATATAATAATATCTTAGGTACTCTTGCTAAATGTGAAGTTCTACAAAAAATTCCTATTCTATTCATGAAATGTGATCCTGAAATTATCATAGCTTTCAAGATTTTAAATATTTTAGTGAAGGAGAAAATCTCCTAAAATTTCTTTTGTGCTTTTTATCTTCATAAAGATGAAATCTATCAATTATAATGTTCCTGGTGATTCAGGATCATTGCTATGAATACATTATTGCTTTGTTCCCTTGCCCCTTAAAGTCTGTCCTCAGTCATATACCTGTCAGTGGGTGATTTGGTTTGTAAATACTGCTGGAATGCAATAAACCAGAAATGGGTTGGCTTTTATAAAGGGAATTTATTAAGTTACAAGTTTACAGTTCTAAGGCCATAAAACATCAAAACTAAGGCATCCAGGAAAAGATACCATGACTCAAGAAAGCTGATAGGTCCAGAGCACATCTTTCATCCGGGAAGTCACATGGCTGGCATCTGCTGGTCCTTTGGCTTCCGGTTTTCATAGAGCTTTCCTGGGACATTTTCTTTCTGCATCTCTAAATGTTTCTCTCTATGCTGGCTCTGAAGCTTTTTCCAAAATGGTTCCTTCTTAAAGGACTTCAGTAATAACCCCATCTTGAATGGGTGGAAACATATCTCCATGGAAACCATCTAATCAATAGGTCACACCCACAGTAGGATGGGTCACATCTCCATAGAAAAACTTAATCAAAAAGGTCCCACCCAACAATATCAAATGAGGATTAAAAAGCACAGCTTTTCTGGGGTATACCACAGTTTCAAACCGCACAGTGAGCATTTTAATATTTGTCCCTACACTAAGCGATTTCAGATTATTGTGCTTTTAGGGCTCCTTAACTGTCCTTATTTTCATCCAAAATTTATTTCTACTGTTATTAAATTAGACTCTAGTTGTTACCACCCCAACCTTGTTAAATCATAACACATCTTATTTGAATAGTTTTTTAACTGCTGTAATTTCAATTTATATGGTTATTACCCCTTGTTATTTCTTATTTTGTACATCTGTGCATTTTTAATTAGATTTGTTCATTTACTATTTTAACTTTCATGGAATCAGCTTATGTATTTGCTCTACTTTTTTTAATTTTCAAATTCATTAAAGTTTATTTTTCTGTTTCTCAACTCCTTTTTCTTCTTTCATTCTTCATTTCTGTTCTCTAAATTTTTGAGTCAAATGCTTCACTTTTATTTCCACGCTTTTATTTTTATTCATTAAAGAATTCCTAGCTATAGTTTTCCTTTGAGCAGTGTTTTGACTGTATCTTATAGTTTGTTTTCAAATCACATTTACTTTTGGAACAAGAGTTTTCAAATAGGCATGTTATGTTTTCAGAAGAAGGACCCTGTGTGTTCTGATTATGCAGCTAATTTCTAGTTTTATTCAATGAATAAATAAATCTGTCCTCAGTCATATACCTGTCAGTGGGTGTTTTGGTTTGTAAGTAAGTTGGAATGCAATAAACTAGAAATGGGTTTCTCTCTTTTGGACTTATTGAGGTGGGGTTTTTTAGGGAGGCCAAATATACTTACAATAAGGACACACATGGAAATAAGTATTCTCCATTGTTAGGGCAGTTAGGGTATTGAACATGATATATGTGCATTAGATTTACTTTATTGGTTATATTATTTAGTTTCCCAGAATGTTTCTTTCTACAGGTCATCCTCACTTTGCAAAGTAATATGAGACTGCAAGAGTGACCCTGGAGGCTAAAACCATGCAGAGCCTTTTTTAAAAATTATTGAGAAAAACTATGATTGGTCCATGACCTTTCAAAAATTTTGTTGAAACACTGATAACTCTCTTACTGATAGATGTAAAAGTATAGGAAATGAAAAAATGTAAAAAAATAAAAGTTAACTTTGCATTGTAATATGAAACATGAAAAACATAAATATGTTTTATTTCTTTGCTTAAAAAATTTTTCAGGAGGAGTTTGAATAGCTCTTGCCTTATTATCACATAATTGACTATATGAAACAAGCATTATTCTATGCCTTGGCAAATTTTTCTACTCCTTTCTCAGCTTGGATCAGCTTCCAATATCTCATACTTTGTACTTCCAATGTCATAAAATATCTTGGAGAATTCCTTTAATGCAAAGATTTTTACTGGTATCACTTCCTTTGTGACAGCTTCATCTTTTTCCTCTAATCACTTTCCTCATTTATGTTAATAAGTTCTCCTTTGCTAAGTTCTGCTGACTGTACATCTAGAGTCCCTAGGACAACAAAAGTGTCAACAGGCCCATGGTCAGCTATTTCCTCTAAACTTCCATTTATGTTTGATTCAAATCTCACTTCCAGCATTATTATTCTTAATTTTTTTATATACTGTCATCTTTGTTGGCCGATTCCTTCTTTCAGTTATCCATTTTTGTGAAATATCTTATGGGTTTATCACTGAGAGACAAAAGAAGAAACACAACTACACTCCTGGCTGACTGTGCACAAACAGTAACAGATGCACAGTGACCAATCACCAACTTTGAAAAAATAGCATGATTGATGACTGATCATGACATGCATCTGTTATTTACACAGTGATTTGTGGATGGAAGTATTAGTAAGAAAGTTTGTAATGTATGTAATTAGAGTTAATACACTATGGTAATTGAAATTTGAACTGTTAGGAAATTGGCGTTAACTAAAAACCATGATAACTAAAATTTGTGCAGATCAGAACCACACATAGGGATTACTACTTATATTTTTCTCTTGATCTGTTTTAGAGATAAAGAGGTGAATTGAAGATTCATACTATTTGCATGCTTTCTAATTTCTCCTGTCTCCTGAAATTTCTGCTTTATGAAAACTTTGCTATGTTATCAATTGATGGACATTCTAAAACTGTCGTTTTTGTTTTGGCTTGAACTTTAGACCTTTATGCTTCAGCTAGTGCTTTTTGACCTGAATTCTGCCTTGCTTGATATTAAAGTCATAATTTTTGTTTGCATTTACTAGGTAAATCTTTGCCAATCATTTTATTTTTAACATTTATGAATCCTTTGCTTTAGGTGGCTCTTTTGTATATAGCACAGAACTCAAGTTTGCTTTTTGTTCTAATGTGAAAATTTTTATAGTTAACTAATTCTATTTATATTTATAAGACATATATATCTGTATTTTGTTAATTATTGATTGACAACACTGCTTTTGTTCAGTTGTTCATGTTATCTTAATGTCTATAAGGCCCCTCTGGTCGGTGTTTAAATTTTAAAATTGTGACATTTTCATAGAACAATTTGATAATGGCTGTTATCAAAGTCAAATATTATATTGTCACAATTGCATCTTTATGTTAATAAATTAAAATCTATGATGCATGTCAACATTTAATTTATGCATATTAAAGAGGAATATACATGTGGTAGTTAGATTCTGTTGTCAACTTGGCCAGGTGAAGGTACCTAGTTCTGTTGCTGTGGACATGAGCCAATGGTACATGAACCTCATCTGTTACTCATTTCATCTGCAGTTGGCTAGTAGGTGTGCCTGCTGCAATGAATGATGTTTGATTTAATTGGCTCATGCTTAAATGAGAGAGCTCAACGTAGCACAGCCCAAGCAGCTCAGCATACCTCATCTCAGCACTCGCAGCTCAGCCCAGGCCTTTGGAGATACAGACAGAAATCACTCTGGGGAAAGTTGCTGGAACCCAGAGGCCTGGAGAGAAGGCCAGCATAGATCACCCTGAGCCTTCCCACGTAAGAAAGAACCACAGTTGAATGTTAGCTGCCTCTCCTCTGCAGAACTACTGAAATAAAGTCCCTTTTATTAAATGCCAATCTGTCTCTGGTGTGTTACATTATGGCAGCTAGCAAACTAGAACAATATATAATTAAATCTTGTCTTTGATTCTAACATTAAGTAGCTGTGGTGTTAGTTCCATCTTCCCAGAGTTAGCTGCTACATGAGCCTAATTTTTAAGGTAAATATATTTCAAACTATAAACTTGGTCTCTGGGTATTCTTTTTTTTTTTTCTCATTTTTAAGCCGTTTTATTCACACATCATGCAGTCTAACCTAAATGTACAGACAAGCCTTCACCACCATAATATAAATCTGAAGACATTTCCTTTTCTTCAAAAAAGAATCCAAAACCCTCCCCCATGACCCAGCCTTTTGGCATTTAGTTTTGACATAATGCCTTTTTTATATTCAGTGGAAGCATATTACAATGTTACTGTTGACTATAGACCCTAGTTTGCATTGATTGTAATTTTTGCCCTTTACCATCTGTTTTTAGCACCCTGCAATGTTGACAGTCCTTTGTTCTCTCTCATGCAAAAACTTTTTTTATTGGTATATTTAATTACCATCATTGTCTCCTCTAGGCACTGCTGAATGATATGGTCGCTGCCTTTATCCTTTACCTTTCTTTTTGGTTTCATACATGCCCCCAGCCCTTCTCCCTTAATCATACATTCACCTTCATTCACTGTACTTATATAATTGTGCTACAATCATGCAGCATTGTGTTATCCATTTCTGAATTTTTACAATCAGTCCTGTTGCACAATCTGTATTCCTTCAGCACCAATTGCCCAATCTCTACCCTATTTCTATCTCCTGATAACCTGTGTTCTTAACTTCAATTCTCCAAGTTCACTCGTTAATGTTAGTTCATATTAGTGAGACCACACAGTATTTGTCCTTTTGTTTCTGGCTAATTTCACTTAGCATAATGTCTTCAAGGTTCATCCACATTGTTAGGTGCTTCATGACTTTATTCTCTCTTACAGCTGCATAATATTTTATCATATATAAATATATACCACAGCTTGTTTAGCCGCACAATCATTGTGGACATTTGGGCTGTTACCACCTCTTAGCAATCATAAATAATGCTGCTACAAACATTTGTATGCAAATGTCCAATTGTGTCCTTGCTGTATTTGAATATATACTTGATAATGGGATTGCTGGATCATATGGCAATGCTATCCCTAGCTTCCCAAGGAACCATCAAACTGCCTTCAGGAGTGGTTGTACCATTTTACATTCCCACCAACAGTGGATAAGTGTGCCCCCCTTCTCCACATCCTTTCCAGCACTTGTCATTTTCTGTTGTTGTTTTTTTTATCATGGCCATTCTAGTGGATGTCAGATGATATCTCATTGTGGTTTTGATTTGCATTTTCCTAATAACCAGTGAAATTGAGCAACTATTTATGTGCCTTTTAGCTATTTGTATTTCTTCTTCTGAGAAATGTCTGTTCATGTTTTTGGCCCAGTTTTTAATTGGGTTGTTTGTCTTTTTGTTTTTGAGTTTAAGATCTCTTTATATATTCTGGATGCTAAACCCTAATCTGATACTTGATTTCCAAATATTGTCACCCATTGTGTAGGCTGCCTTTTTGCTTTCTTGACAAAGTTCTTTGATGTCCCAAAGTGTTTAATTTTGGGGAGTTCCCATTTACCTACTTCTTTTTTCACTGCTCTGCTTTGGGGGTAAGATCTGGGAAACTGTCTCCTATTACAAGTTTTATAAGATATATCTCTACATTTTCTTCTAAAAGTTTTGTGGGCTTAGCTCTAATGTTTAGGTCTTTGATCCATTTTGAATTAATTTTTGTATAAAGTGTGAGATATGGATCCTTTTTCATTCTTTTGCATATGGATATCCAGTTCTCCAAGGTTCATTTATTGAAGAGACAACTCTGTCCTAGGTGTCTCTGTGTATTCTTGCTCAAAATATGTCATTCTCTACTAAGAGAAATATTATATAATCAGAAACTACTCTGCAAACGTTATGAAAAATAAGCTGGCATTTGAATTCAATATCTTCTAATGTATTTTTCTTTGCCCTTCTCTACCCCTCTAGAAACACCAGTCTCCTCCTCTGACCCAAGTTTTCCTCTTCCTTCTCCTGCTCTCAGGTTGCCCATGATTTCCGACTGTGATGAAACATCGTGACTTTTCATTAAAATTTAGCAGTTCTCTATTCCAATCCCTGATGTCTCACTTAGGTTAACTGGGTGTGAATAAGCATCCTACTTCTTATAAATAATACATTTGCAACTTATAACAGACATTATAGAGTGAAAATTTAATCTAAAGAATTCATCACATTGAAATAGAATTTTTAGAGTGATTCACTCTTTAAAATGATGTACACACCTTGTAAAACCTTCAGAAAGTACTTAGCACTACAAAAGAAAATTAAGAAAATGATGATGAAAATTTCAGACAGGCATATTATGGAGAGATATAGAAATGAGCAGGACTTTTGTTAGCTCTGATACATTAATTTCAAATAGAATATAGATAAAATTGAAATTCTATCCATATATTCATTAATCCATCCCAAAACATTTACTAAGCTTCCCCGTGATGTCAAGTGTGATAAACACTGACAAGACAATGGCATATGGTACAATTTTTGTCTACTGCATCGTAAGGCAGGTGCTTATCATACAGGTTTATAAGTGTGGCTGGTTGAATTATATAATCCAATAAATACATGTTCCTAATCTTAATTCATTTTCCTATGAGTGCAAACCCATTAAAAACAGAATATTTTGAAGATTTTTTTTTTTAGTTAAGGTGTGAACTGAATCAGGGTGGGGTCTTTAATTCAGATTATAGAAGGCCTTATAAAGATAACCCAGGGGTCAAAGATGCCAAAGGGAAAAGGTACTGTCATGTGACAGTAGGCAAAGGAGTAACCAAGGAATCCCCAGGATTGCCAACAAACAGACCAGAATGCTACAGACTCTAGGAGAAAGCAAGACCTGCCAACATCTTGATTTTGTACTTCTCCTAGCCTTAAAACTGTGAGCCAATACATTCCTGTTGTTTAGGCCAATCTATCGTAAAGTATTTAGTATAGTGTTCTGGCAAACTAGACAATAAGTTTTATGATGGTAGGGGCCAGAGGATATTACTGCAAGACCATTCCAGAAAGGGGCAGTGTAGTCAAGAAACATTTCAATGGGCCACATCTGAGAAAGTAGATGTGTAAAAATAGTTCCACAAAGCCATAGTGTTTTTCCATCCATAGGGAATGGATGGAGATTTCCACCCATAGGGATGGAAATGGAAATTTGAAGAGAGATGAGGCTAAGGAAGTCAGGAAAAAAGTGTATTGTGTGTCTAAGTAATTTGATTTTTATTCTTAAGGCAATGAAGGGCTTTTGTTGGATTATAAACAGATAAACGACATGCTTTTTCAGTAAGGACAGCAAATCAAGGAAGAGGAATTGAAGGATGACATTAAATTGTCTTCCAAATTTTTCTATTTCTTGCTTGCTATTGCACAAACTTCAAGATTCCTTTTCACTAAAAATGTGTGAACTATCTCTTAATAGTTACTTAAAAAGTAATGGAATGTTAAGAATATGAAACTCTTCATGAAAGGTTTCTTAAACTTCTCCTTGGCAGAAGTTAACATCCCTCTAGCCCAGACACTTTCCTTATCAGATACCTTTTACTCTTACTCTGGAACTTTTTCTCACTTCTTCTCTTCCAAACCATGTCTGTTATTAACTTGAGAATAAGTTTCTAAGGAAAGTATTTCTTATTGCCTCTACAATGATCATCTTTTATTTGGTATCTATTGGTACTTTGAGTTTATGTAGTTTGCACAAGTAGTTTACAGCTACTAAAAGTCTTTTATGTCAGGTATACTTTTGAGGCTCCAAATTTGGTTTGTATGCATGAAGAAACTAGAAGTTTATGGGTGCAGAGATGTCACTTTCTTCCCAACATTGTGACTTTACCCCCAACTTAATTCCCTCAAGCAAAACAAGGGAGTTGATTTAGATCCACTCAAACCCTGTACATTTAGACTTTAGGATTCTCCCTGGTATGCCTCTGGAGTATCTAGAAAACATGTGATCAGAGGGATAATTAATTATCCCTTTTTTATCTCTTACTTCACCTAAGCATGCTTCCTTTCATCTGTTTTCCTAGGTTTTTGTGTGAAATTTATTTAGGAAAATATGGATTAACTAGCTAAAAAAAACTTGAAAATGACTGAGCTATATGACCTCTTACTGTCCATCTCAGCTCTACCACTTTATTTTCTCTATTTCTTGTGGCTTTTATTTCCCTGACGTACTTCATGGCACCTGCATATTGGTACTACTGGTTGCATATTATGTCAGTGATATAGAAGATGATACTTTAGGTGCCTTTTTAGAAAATAAATGAAGGAATGTATTAATTGGTTTGTTCATGCAGTCACCAATATTTATGGATATGCATTAGGTTCCAGCTACTTTTCAAGACAATGGAGACAGAATGTTGAAAACGCAGATAAATTCCTGCCCTCCTGGAATGAGAGTGAAACATCGTAAGTTGATTGAATCAATCAATTAAGCAATAATTCCTAGGTAACAATTTATTTTTATAGATATTTTAAGTTCTAATTATACCAAAATGTATAAAATTCTTACCCTATCTTAAAAGATCTTAAAATCTACTAAGAGAGAAACATGCAAGTAGATTATTGTCATAAAAAATTGCCAAGTATTATTATATGATTATGAAGAAAGCACTGTGGGTGTGCAGAGAAAATAGTGACTGATTGTGATGGTTTGAAGCTACCTTCCTAGAAAAACTAAATCAACTCCTATCAGGGTAAGCTCCTGTAAATAGAACATTTTGATGAGGTTACTTCAGTTCAGTTATGGCCCAGCTGAAGTAGGATGGGTCTTAATCATATTACTGAAGACCTTATAGGGAAGGGGTCACAGAAAAAGAGAAAGTCAGAGGAAGCAGCCAATAACTGAAAAGTCAAGAGAACCTAGAAGAGAAAGGAGAAGCCAAAAGAAGCCCATGTGTATTGCTATGTGACAGAAAAGCCAAGGACCAAGGATCGCTTGCAGTCAGTTCAGAATGCCACAGTATTTGGGAAGAAAGCATCACTTTGATGACACCTTATTTGGTCTTTTCTTAGTCTCAAAAATGTGAGCTATTCCCATTGTGTTAGGGTGGGCCATGATGGCTCAACAGGTAGAGTTCTCACCTGCCATGCCAGAGACCTGGGTTCGATTCATGTTAAAAAAAAAAAAGTGAGTACTGGTTTCCATAGTTAAAGCCAACCCATTGTATGGTATTTGTTTTGGCAGCTAGGAAACTAAAACATTGAATCTCATTAAAATAGCAAGACAGATTTCACAAAGAAACATCAACTGTGTCCTGAAGAATGGGAAAGAGTGTCCCAAATGATGCAATCTCTAAACATGCTGATGATGGGGAAAATATAAAGAAAGAATAGAGAAAAGGAAAGCCAGCGAGCACAGGATAACAAAGGAATTTGGATTGGCTTGATGGTGTGGTGCATTGCTAATTGGGCATCAAGAAAGAAGGCTGCAGAAGGACAAGGGTCAGGATGGTGCCATAGGGAGGTGTGAGATTTAGTCCATCCTCTAGGGCAGCTAGTGAGTAACCAGGAACTGTCTGGAATAGCTGTTTGGAAGACTTCCAAGACCAGCTACATACCTGTCAGGAATGATTTGAAGGGCTGAGACTGATAAATTACAACACATAATCATATGTAAATTCTTCCATGCTGTGGAAGCTGGTGCCTCTCACATGTTGTTATGGTAGGCTGCCTTGGATTTCTTCCTGTTGGGAAGCAGAAGCCCTCTCTACTAGAAGCAAGGGAAGGAGATCTCAACCAAGCTCCAATTGGGGATTTGATTAACAAATTCGGACTGCTGAATACTAGCTCTAAACACAGATAATTCTACAATGCAAACAAGAAATAAACCAGGATATCTGTATCAGTCCTACTCTCAGCAAGGTGAAGACAGTGCTGATGAAAAAAAAAATGATAGTAATAAACAGAGATTTCTGGAGTGGGCAGAGTTAGAATACTGAAAAAGGGCTGTACCCCCAAGAAAAGGGTCACATAGAGCCAGGTACCGATGGTGATACCTTTATTAGTGAACCCAGAAGGCTGAGGACTGGGTGATAAGAGATTTTTTTCTTTTTCTCTCTCTCTTTTTACTAAACAACCCATTAAGGGAAGCAGCTGGCACTCTTTGTTTTCAGTTCTGCCTTAGGCAAGTTTGGAAGTAGAGCTGATTGAAAGACAAATTAACTAATCAAGTAGATGAGATCGTTCTCGAAGGGGCTTATCTTACCTCAGAAAGGAGGGGAACAGAGCCCAGTGCAAGTGGTGACTCTCAGAGAATTTAAACTCCAAGGGCTGAGATATCAGAAGCTTCAACCTACAGAAGTCAGAGCCCAGCCTGTCTAAAACACATTCTCAGCAGCAGGCAGGTGGTGCTGCTTGAGAGTCCTATATATTTTACAGCCTTCAGGGAACAGGGGGATGAAGGTTGCTTCCTCTCCACACCCCCCCAAAAAAAGATGAGACCCAGCCCAGAAATAAAATTCTTTTATTTAGAGAATTCAAACACCAAGAGCTAGAAAACAGAAACAGTTGAAGCCCAACAGCCCCTTAGCCTCGGTCTCAACCCACACCCCTAGCAGGGACAGTATCTGTTGAGAATTAAAGGCACAGTACCATTCTATGCTTGTGGAAAGCAGCAGGCTGACCCACACCATCTCCTGGTCAGGATAGGAAAAGCACAGAATTAAGAAACCACAGAAAGACTGGTACTCTGCTGAGTCTCATTCCCCAGGGAAACTTGATACTGATTACACCTCTTCATGAGTCTTGGGCCTGTCTTTTCTTGGAAAAACTGAATGAGGGCAATACTATCCAGGAGAACTTCCGGCTCAGAACCAGATCTCCAAATAAAAGTAGCTAGAAGTGATGAAAGGAGTGTTAAAAGCATCTAGAGCAAAACAAAACAAACAACATCAACATTTCTTGAGGAGGAAGAGGGAAGAGAAAATATTTTCCTGTGAGTGATAACAACTACACAAAAAAAGGGGAATCTCAACAAACTTCCATTTAAGCAGGATAATAACAATAAATACAAGAGCTGAGAAATTATGATCAATTAAACAGAAACTATATGAGAGGTCTAGAATAAGTTGAACCAAATGTCAAAGAATGGTTAATAGAAGAAAGCTTAACATTAAGAAAACATTAGGCAAAAGAGAGAAAACAACCTGTAGAAAAAACTGATCAAGAAAATCAGATGCCCAGACACCAGATGAAAATCATGAGTTATACATGGAAGCCTGAAAACATTGCCCAGTCAAAGGAAGAAACTAAAATGTCAGATGAGATAGAGAATTGAAACAATTAATTAAATTTGTACAAACAAATTTCTAAAACAAATCAATAAATGGAAGAAAAATGTGAGAAAAGAGATGAAAGATATAAAGATATTAGGTGACCATAAAGAAGAATGCTTCTGGCACCATGGGATCAACAATACCATACTGACCAAAAAGGGGAAAAGAAGTGTAACTGATAAAGTATCAGTGAAAGAGACAGTTAAAACAGAGTTGAGAAGCTACTCTGGAGGTTGCTCTTATGCATGCTTCAGTTAAACCTTGCTACCAATCATAACTTGCCAAATACCAACCAAGACCATTCCAACCAATGTTAAAGAACACCTAGGGAAATATATAAGATTTCACAAGAGTTCCATGTGCTAGTGTAACTTTCCAGAAACCTACAAGCTCCACCACCTCTAGGTTTCAGGACCAGAAAAGTCCTGAAACCTAGAGGGCCCAGCCCTTTTGGAACATCAGATAGTTTCATCTCCCTACTCCACTAACCATATTATTGACAGACCCTTCCAACATGAAAAAGTTAGAATGGCCATAGCCCAAACACCCCTAAAAAGAGGGATAGAAAGATCAAAGGTGATAGTGGAGTTATACAGAAGATAGGATTTAACAAATGAATATGATTGCTGAATCATTAAATTGATAACTCTTTTAGTCTCCAGTATCTTAGAGCAGCTAGAAATAAAAACCTAAAATTTTGAAATTGCAACCCATGTCAAACTCTGAAATATGTTCTACAACTAATTGTGGTGCTGTGCTTTGAGATTTATTGCTGTTTTTTGAATATGTGTTATTATTCACAAAAAAAAGAAAAGAAAAATAAGAAGATTGCCAAAGCTTGCCAAAAAAAGAAAAATAAGAAGATTGCCAAAGCTTGCCAAAAAAAAAAAAAAAAAAAAACTGGCAGAACTTATGTCACGGTCAGGTTCATGTGTCAACTTGGCCAGGTGGTGGTACCTGTTTGTCTGGTTGGGCAAGTGCTGGCCTGTCTGTTGCTATGAGGACATTCCATAGAATTAAATCATGATTACATCAGCTACATCCACAGCTGATTTCATTTGTAATCAGCCAAGGGGAGTGTCTTCTTTAATGAGTGATGGTTGATCTAATCCCTGGAAGCCTTTTAAGGAGGATTCAGAAGAGACAGGCTCTTTCTCCTGCTGTGGCTGGTGAGCCTCTCCTGTGGAGTTCATCCAGACCCTCCATAGGAATCATCAGCTTCACAGCCTGCCCTACGAATTTGGGATGCTATGTTCCCACAGTTATGTGAGACACTTTTATAAATTTTATATTTATGAATATTTCTTGTTTCTGTTTCTCTAGAGAACCCTAACTAATGCAATTTATGATAAAACACACAATAGAAGAGATGACAAACACAATGAATATATACAGTAGCATATATGAAGAGGCAGAAGAAAAGAATAGAGAACTAATGGACAGGACATCTGAAATCCCACACACAAAAGAACATATAGGGTAAAGAAAACAAAAACATGAGGAGGGTCTCAGGGAATTGAATGACAACATGAAGTGCATGAATATAAGTGTTATAGGTGTCTCAGAAGGAGAAGAGAGGAGAAAAATGGCAGAAAGAATAATGGAGGATATCATCACTGAAAATTTCCAAACTCTTATGACAGACATAAAATTACAGGTCCAAAAAGCTCAGTGTACCCCAAATAGAATAGAACCAAATAGACATTCTACAAGACACTTACTAATCAGACTGTCAAATGTCAAAATCAAAGAGAGAATTCTCAAAGCAACAAGAGAGAGGTGATCCATTACATACAAGGAAAGCTCAATAAGATTAAATGTGGATTTCTCAGCAGATAACATGGAGGTGAGAAGGTATGGTATACTTATGATAGTGAAAGAGAAAACTTCCAACCAAGAATTCTGTATTTAGAAAAACTGTGCTTCAGAAATGTGGGAGAGTTTAAAATATGTATAGATAAACACTGACACAGTTCATGAACAAGATACCTGCTCTACTGGAAATACTAAAGAAATACTATAGTCAGATAGAAAAGACAGGAGAGAGAGGTACAGAGAAGAGTGTAAAAATGAACATAATCAGTAAGGATAATTAAAAGGGTAAAAAGAGAGAAAAATATAAGATATGACATATAAAATCCAAAGGACAATTAGATGAAAAGTATTGCCTTTACAGTAATAACATTAAATGGTAGTAGATTAAACTCCCAATCAAAAGACACAGAATGGCAGAATGGGTGAAAAAACAGGATCCATTATGTTCTGTCTACAAGAGATTCACTTTAGACCCAAACAAAAATAGGTAGAAAATGAAAGGTTGGAAAAAGATATTTCATTCAAAGGACAACCAGAAAAGAGCAGGGATAGCTATAATAATATCAGACAAATTAGGCTTCATATGTAAAACAATTTAAAAAAAACAAAAGACACTATGTGTTAATATAAAAGACAATTCATCAAGAAGAAATAGCAATCACAGATATATATGCACCTATCCCGAGTGCATATTTGCCACAAAATACATTAAGCAAACACTGAGAATAGTGAAGGAAAGAGTAGACACCTCTACAATAATAGTTGTAGACATTAACACACCACTCTCTGTAATGAAGAGGATCAATAAAGAAAGAAATATCTTGAATAACATGGTATCTTGAATAACATGATAAATGAACTAGACTTAACAGACATTTGCAGAACAGTGCACCCCACAACAGCAGGATATACATTTTTCTCAAGTTCTCATGGATCATTCTCCAGGACCAACTACAGATTGGGTCACAAGGCAAGTCTCAATAAATTTGAAAATGATTGTTATTATACAAAACCCTTCTTGGATCATAATGGAATGAAGTTGGAAGTCAATATCAGGTGAAGGGCTATAAAATTCACAAATACATGGAGGGTAAACAACACATTATTATGTAACCAGTAGGTCAAGGAAGAAATTACAAGAGAAACCAGTATATATCTTGAGGGAAATATATATGAGAATATAACACTTAAAAGCTTATGAAATGCAGCAAAGGCAGTGCTAAGATGGAAATTTATTACCCTAAATACCTATATTACAAAAAGAAGGAAAAGGGATGGCAATGGTGGCACAGTGGCAGAGTTCTCACCTGCCATGCCAGAGACCCAGGTTCAATTCCTGGTGCCTGCCAATGCAAAAAAAAAAAAAAAAAAAAAAAAAAAAAAAAAAAAAAAAGGAAAAAGAAGCAAGAGCAAAAAATCTTAGATTAGAGCAGAAGTAAATTACACTGAGAACATGAAAACAGTAGAATCAACAAAACCAGAAGTTGATTCTTAGAGAAAATCAATAAAATCAGTGTACACTTAGCTAGGCTGTCAAAGAGAGAAGGAGAGAGGATGTAAATAAATAAAATCAAAATTGGAAAGGGGGAAATAACTACTGACTCCACTGAAACAAAGGTAATAATAAGAGGATGTTATGACCAACTATATACTAATAAACTTGACATTTTAGACAAAATGGACAGCTTCCTAGAAAAGCATAAACAACCAACACTGACATGAGAAGTAAAAGACCTCAACAAACCAATAAAAAGTAAAGAGACTGAATCAGTCATCAAAAAACTCCTAAGAAAGAAAAGTCCAGGACCAGATGGCTTCACATGTGAGTTCTATCTAGCATTCAAGAAAGAATTAGTACCAATCCTGCTTAAACTCATCAAAAAAATTGAAGAGGAGGGAAAGCTAATTAACTCATTCTATTTATCCAACATCATCTAATACCAAAGCCACACAGTAATACTACAAGAAAAGAAAATTACAAACAAATCTCTTTAATGGATATAGATGCAAAAATCCTCAACAATATACTTGCAAATATAACCCAGCAGCATATTAAAAGAAGTAATATACCAGGACTAAGTGGATTTTACTTCAGGTAAGCATAGCTGGTTCAACACATGAAAATCAATTAATGTAATAAACCACATCAATATATGAAAGCAGAAAAAACATACAATCATCTTGATTGGTGCAGAAAAGTCATTTGATAAAATTCAGCAACTATTCTTATTGAAAGCACTTCAAAGGATAGGAATAGAAGGAATCTTCCTCAACATGATAGAGGGAATATATGAAAAGCCCACAGCTATCATCATACTCAATGGGGAAAGATGAAAGCTTTCCCTCTAAGATCTGGAACAAGACAAGGAGGCCTACTGTCACCTTCATTACTCAACATTGTGCTAGAAGTTCTAGCTAGGGTAATTAGACAAGAAAAATAAATAAAGGGCATCCAAATTTGAAAGGAGAAGTAGAACTATCACTGTTCACAGATGAAATGAACCTATGTGTAGGAATCCCAAAAAAAAACCAACAATAAAACTACTGTAGCTAATAAACAATTTCAGCAGTGGCAGAATACAAGATCTACATGCAAAAATCAATAGAGTTTCTATATACTAGTAATGAGCAATTTGAGGAGAAAATCAAGAAAAAGAATTCCATTTAGAATTTCAACCAAAAAAATAAATTTTTAAGATTGCATTTAACAAAAGGCATATAATACCTACACACAGAAGATTACAAAATATTGCTAAAAGAAATCAAGGAAGACCTAAATAAATGGAAGGACATACTGTGTTCACAGATTGGAAGACTAGATTTACTTAAGATGTCAATTTTACCCAAAATGATTTGTAGATTCATGCAATACTAATCAAAATTTGAACAACTTACTTTGCAGAAATAGAAAAACCAATAATCAAATTTATTTTGAAGGGCAGAATTCCCTGATAAACTAAAGATATCTTGAGAAAGAAAAATAAAGTGGAAAGTACACATTACCTGACTGCAAAGCATATTACAAAGCTACAGTGGTCAAAATAGCATGGTACTGGCATAAAGATAGATATATTGACCAATAGAATTGAACTGAGAGTTCAGAAATAGACCTTCACATATACAGAAAGTTAATTCCTTTTGTTTTTTTTTTTTACATAGGCAGGTACCAGGAATTGAACTCGGGTCCTCTGGCATGGCAGGCAAGCATTCTTGCCTGCTGAGCCACCATAGCCTGCCCCAGAAAGTTAATTCTTGATATGATGGCCAAGTCCACTCAACTGGGACCGAACAGCCTCTTCTACAAATGGTGCTTGAATAACTGGATATCCATATCCAAAAAAAAATGAAAGAGGATTCCTATCTCATACCTTATACAAAAATTAACTCAAAATGGATCAAAGACCTAAACATTACAACTATGACCAAAAGACTTTTAAGAGAAAATGTAGGGAAATATCTTAAGGATATCATGGTAGGAGCTGGTTTCCTAGACAGTACACCCAAAGCACAAGCAATGAAAGAAGAAATAAATAAATGTGATCTCTTCAAAACTGAATACTTTTGTGCATCGAAGGACTTTGCCAGGAAAGTAAAAGGCAGCCTACTCAAAGGGAGACAATATAAGAAACTACATATTGGATAAGAGTTTAATATACAGAATATATAAAGAGATCCTATAACTCAACAACAACAAAAAAGACAACTCAATTGAAAAATGGGCAAAAGACATCGATAGACACTTTTCCAAAAAGGAAATTCAAATGGCTCAAAAGCATATGAAAAGATGCTCAACTTCATTGACTATTAGGGGAATGCAAATCAAAATCACAATGAGACATCATCTCATACCTGCTAGTGTAGCCGTTATAAAATAAATAAATTAAAAAAAAACACAGGTGCTGTGAGGATATGGAGAAATAGGTACACTTATTCATTGTTGGTGGGAATATGGAATGGTACAACAGCTCTCTAAAGCTGTTTGGTGGTAGCTCAAGAAACTAAGTATAGAATTGCCATATGGTCCAGCAATCCCATTAATGAGTATATACTCAGGAGAACTGAAAGCAGATACATGAACAGACATTTGCACAATGATGTTTACAGATATTCATTATTTCCAATAGATGGAAATAGCCCAAATGTCCATCAACTGATGAGTGGATAAAGAAACTGTGGTATATACATATGATGGAATATTATGCAGCTGTAAGATGGAATAAAGTCATGATGCATGCAACAACATGCATGAACCATGAGGATATTATATTGAGTGAAATAAGCCAGGAGCAAAGAGACAAATACAGTATGTTCTAACTAATATGGACTAAATATATGAACTAACTATAATGAGCAAACTCTAAGAGTTAAATTTAAGAACACAGGTTATCAGGAGATAAAAAAGAGGGTAAGATTGGGCATTTGATGCTTTAAGGAGGTAAAAATATTTGATAAGATTGATTTTAAGGATTCAGAAACAGATAGCACAATACTGTGTGCTGGTACCACAATATTGTAAGTATAATGAAGGAAGCTGAGACTGGGTATTGTTGAAAGAGGAAGGCTAAGCACATGTATGGCCCCAGAACGCAAGTTAGAGGATAAAAATGGGGACTGTATAACTTAGTGAAACCTAGAGTGAACAATGATGGTGATTAAATGCACAAATATAAGGTTTTACATGAGTGACAACAAATGTATGTAACTATTGCAAGATATTAAAATTGTTATGATACATGGGAAAAAACACAAATAGTGCAAACTAGGGTCTAGAGTTAACAGGAACAGTATAATATTCTTTCATTTATTTTTACAATGGCAATATGCCAAAGCCAAATGTTGATATGGGGGAGATATAAGGGGTTTAAGATAAGTATGGCATTTCTTGTCTTTTCTTTTTCTGTCTCTCTTTTTTTTCTTCTTTCTTTGTGGAAGAAATGGAAATGTTCTCATAGATTTTTAGTGGTATATGCATAACTGTGATTAAACCATGAGCTATTGATTTGTACACTTAGGATGTTTTGTATGGTGTGTGAATCAAATTTTAAAAAGTAAACAGAATGACTCAAGTGGAGGAGAATATACCTATTCACTGTGAGTAGGAAAGTAGAATGGTGCCACTTCTCTGGAGGGTAGTGTGATGGCTCCACAGGAGGCTAAGTTTAGGGTTGCTATTTGACCCTGCAATCCAGTTACTAGGTATATGCTTGGAAGAGCTGAAAGCAGGTACGCAAAGAGACATTTGCATACTGGTGTTTATTGTGGTCCAAGGATACATCAATGGTTGAGTGGAAGGGCAAACTATTGTGTGCACATATGAAGGAATATTGTGTGGCTGCAGAAAGGAATGAAGTTGTGAGGCATGGAGCAAGGTGAGTGAACCCTGAGGACAGCATGTTGAGTGAAATAAGCCAGAAATGAAAGGACAAGTATTGTTTGGTCTCACAATATAAACTAACTATAATAAGCAAAGTCTGAGAATTAAATTTGAGAGCATAGGTTACTGGGAGATAGAAAATTAGTAGAGATAGAACATTCTATGATTAAGAGGTACAGAACATTCAATAAAGCCCAAAGATTGTAAGCTCTTATAGCAGTCATATTTATTCCTGAGTTTTAATTGGTATCACAAAATTTTGAGATGCTTCACTCTTTGTTTATAACCTGGTAATTCCCTGGAATTTTGGGGTATCTATGTGACACAGAGACTGAGAATTAGAGTTCTGCAGCTCTGAAAGTCAGTTTTACTCCATACAGCAACTGATAGAGAAGATGAAAAAGAAATCAGACTTCAATTAGAGGAATGAATGAAGCAGTTTAGGTCTAAGGAAAATCAAAATACAGGGTAAAGAATTATATTGTCTCTATTTTAAAACTTCAACTTCTGCTTGAGACCAAAAGAAGAGATGTTTATTTTTTCCAAAATTTAAATTTTCTGTAGCACACTATCTAATTTAACCTGTTTGGTTGGTTTATTTAAACAACCTAATTACCTGGAACCTAAAATAGAGAAGAAGAGCTTGTTATTCTGTACAGCTGAATTGTAATACTCTGATACATTCCAGAGTATTTGGGTCACAAGATAAAAAAATATATATTTGCAAAATCCTTTAAGAAACTGGAGAAAAAATACGGAATTATTAAACTTCCACATCTGGGGAATTCCTGATATTCTCTCAAGCACTAGGGACTAACCCTCGATCTTAAGACTTGCCCTTATGAAACTTATTTCTGTAATTGTGGAGCTAAACCTCCATACAGTTGTGCCTATGAGTCACCCTCAGAGAATCTTTTGTTGCTCAGATGGGGCCTCTCTCTCTAAGCCAAACTCTGCAAATAAACTCACCATCCTCCCCCTAAGTCAGACTGACTAGCAAGTATAGTTCTTTCTGAAGACGTGGGAGAAGACTCCCAGGAATGAGCCTGATTCTGGCACTGTGGGATTGACAATGTCTTCTTGACCAAAAGGGAGAAAAGAAACGAAAGAAAATAAGTTGCAGAGAGATTTCAAATATAGTCGAGAGGTCATTCTGGAGGTTATTTCAAATTGCCACAGTATGCCAAGCCCCAACCAACAGTATTCCTGAAAACCCTAAATACACTGGTCTCTATATAAAACTCTATAAAAGTTTTACTTATTAAATTTAGTTTTACAGAAACTTAAAGCATCCATATAGCACCTATGCCAGATAAGTCCTGAATCCCAGAGGTACCAACCTCTCCAAGAATATCAACCAGTTACATTCCTCTGCCCTTTAATGTTGACGCCACTTTACAGCACAAAGAAGTTAGAATGGTCACTGCCCAGATATCCCTGAAGATTGAGAGAATGATCAAAGGAGAGAGAAGACTTGTAACTGAGAAATTAAGATTTAACAAATGATTATAACTACTGACTGATTATACCAATGTTTCTTTTTAGTTTCTATTGTACTAGAATAGCCAGAAGGAAAATACCTGAAATTATTGAACTGTAATCCAGTAGCCTTAATCTCTGATAATGTTTGTATAACTATACAGCTTTCATCTTGTGACTGTGATATTGTAAAATCCTGTGACTGACACCCCCTTTATCCAGTGTATGGGTAAATGAGTAATAAAAAGATGCTTGAAAACAAAAAATAGGGTGGGAATGTGGGGGGAAATACCTCTAAGCAAACTGTGGACAGTAGTTAATAGAACTATTTTAATAATCTTTCATCCATTGTAACAAATGTAACTACTGTTAAAAAATAGAATTACAAAAAAGTGCTTTCATCAGTTGTAACAAATTTTCCTCATCAACGGAAGTGTCAGTAGTGGGGAAGTCTATGGGAATCCTATATTTTATGCATGATTGTTCTGTAAACCCACAATTTCTCTAATAAAAAAGTTTTATAGAGAAAGAAGGCTGCAAACATTTTTGGTTCAGATAATAGAGGTTCTTTTTTGCTATTGCAAAGCTTTACAGCATCATAATTTAAGAATTGGAGCGCCAACAGAAAGTTTTAAGATGTAATATGGCAGAATAGACTTATTTCCTAAACACGATCACACAGGTGTAGAATATGAAAGAGTCTAGAGTAAGGGGAGTCCAATGAAGATCAGTTCAGAAAGTGTTTTAAGAGGTTGAAAAAGGAGGTGAAAGCTTGAGAGAAGAAGAGAGAAACATGGTTTGAGAGAATACTTAAAATTGAATTAAAGGAATATGGTGACAAAATAGTACAGTACTCTAATAAAGGAACATGCAAGAGTGTTCTCTGTTTCATTTCTTAAAGATAAAGAAACATTTTTAAAAACTCTATTTCTCACAGAGCATGATAAACAACTATTATCTCTCTCAGGTAAATATACAACCAGCCCATTTGTAGATGCTAATAAATAACTTAATTAAGGTCTGACAAGATTCCCTAGGATAAGAGACAGAGGGCAATTTTGACTGAACAATCCCCTTAGATGGGATGATATAGGCATTGTTAATAATTTCTCCAGACATTTCTAATCCTAATGAAGAATTAACACAAGAAGTCACCTTATCAATTGGCACATCCTGCCAGATAGTACAATCTAGACTTTCTACTTTTGTTCCATCAAAAGTTTGACAGCTAGCTATGACAGGTTATTAATATGTGTGTTGACTTTAAGTACAATATCAGAGTTCAGTCTTGTCTAGGGGGTTACATCAGGATGGATTGTTTTATGAGACAGCAGATGGTTTGGAAATCATTTGCCATGACAGACCTGACTAGAATTTCCATTCACTGTCCCTGGAGCGGTGATGAGAAAGGCACATGCGGGAAATTAACTCGTGGTTCAACTGAAAATGATGATGTTGCACTGCATGGTCAGAGCACAAACTAGTAACAAGAATGAAGGAAAAATGAGAGGCAAGTAGGAAGTTCTTAATTAACTTCAATCTACCTGAAATGAATTTCTTTAACGCTATTGCATATATTAGGAAAGTGGATTTAGTATTTCACAATATGGTTTATAATTTTGCTCTAGAAAAATGAGATAGACAACAGAGGAGTTTATTAAGTAGGGACCTGGGATACAGCAATTCAGAGCAAGGTATCAGTTAATTGAATCTACTCAATTTATTCAGAATCGGACGCTCGTAATTTGGACATCTTGAATGAGCGCTGCCAAGTTAAAAGCCTCATGAAAATTTTGTGACTATTCCATGCACTTTAACACAATCTGAATAGATACTGATTTACAATGATTTTAGATTGCTATTTGGCCCTTATTATCATTACACTTTTTAAAATATTTCCATTGACATCCTTTCTGTGTAAATGAATATATCCCAGGGACACTCCAGTAAATGAGATGAATGAATGCAAAATATTAAATAATTCATGTCCTTGGAAGACTTACTGAGATTTTGCTCATGTTTTTATAGAAAACAAAACCAATGTTGTGATACAGGAGGAAAAATCCATTTGCATATGAAAATATTTCAAGTATTATCTTCTAAGTATAAAATATGTTCAATAAGTGGAAAAAAAAGAAAAAGAGAGCATGTGCAAAGAAACATCACTCTATAGTAGATATAGCTAATAGGATTTGCAGGGGCATGTCATTATTGCATTCCTTTGCCATATTTTCATGGTTTTGAATTTAACTGGAGTGAGATTAACGTGTGTACATCATGTGGGAGTTTGGGACAGAAGAGGCGGCATTGTGGAGTAGGAGGCAGTGTGAAATAAATAAAGTCCTGAAATATTTATTTTCCAAGTCTTGCTCCCATCTAGATCAACCTAGGACTTGTTATTTAACCCTTCAGGGCCACTGTTCTCTTGTTAGTATGTGAAAAGAATATCAATCTTACAGGGCTATGATGAAAATTAAATGAAATAATATACATAAGGAGATAAAAGTATCTGGCACAGAGCAGGCTTACAAATTTTCTAGCTTACCTGACCATCCTCTTTCAGGAAAAGGACATTATTCTGCCACTTTCCCCTACAAGAGAATTTCCTCATGTCCTCCAAAGCAGCTGCAGAGAATCTGTAAACCACTGGGATTACTTAGTATAAATTCTGAAGACAAAGCTCATAACTTATATTCCAACTCTGCCACTTACCAATAGTGTGTTAGTGAATTCTTTAACATACCTTCACCTCAATTTTCTCATCTATGAAATGAGGGCACAGTTATCACTTACCTTATTGAAGGATTAAATTAAATAAAATTAGGTACTTAGCACAATTTCAGGCATATGGCAAAAACCTCTAAATGTTATCACTGATTATCCATTCATTAATCCCACATAGTTACTACCATGAAAATTTTATCTGTGATAAGTGACAGAGAGAATGGCTTTCCTCTCTAGCATAGCATCTCTCTATGAAAATGTGACAACACTATATAGTTTTCCATATGTGTTGCTTAAACATGGTTTGTTCAAAAAAAGAACACTTTTACTTTGAGGAAATAGCCCTGAGCTATTCCCATTGCTGTTTCAGAGGCAATAATTAAAGCTATTAGTAGTTAGGCTTCTGAAATTTGAGGGCATTGAGGATATGATCAAAAGTGATTGGGAATTGAAAGGAGACTCAATTCTTGGAGTAAGGAAACTGTACTGGTTGAGTTCATATTCACGTACCTTTCCTTCTATGAGGGCACCCCAGTCCATACCCATGAGAAGGCTAAAACTCATGCAGATTCTATAGTCTTACTGGCTCAATGCATGAGAGGAAGAATTTGGAACTGCCACAGTGGCTGGAAATTAAAGGGAGAAATGAGGGAGATCCTCCAATATCAAGAAAATTCTGCCCAGATCCTGGGCTATATCTTTAACTATATGTGTATCAGGGATACTTGAAAAAGCCTAGCTGAAGGCTTTACGAAGAGGCTGAGTGAAGTGAACAAAGGTTTAATTACTACCTACAGCAAAGGAGACAAAGTTTGGAGCTTTACTGCAGCCAAATTTAACCACTTGCTAAAATAAAAATCAGTATTCTTTGAAGCCAGATAACAAAATAAAAAGGACCTACAGTAAAATGGATCATATCCAATGTTCAGCATATAATAAAAAAAAATAGATGTGAAAAAAATGGAAAAATATGGCCCATAGTCAAGAAAAAACATGGTCAATAAATAGTGAACATGAAATATTGAAATAAGTAGATAAATATTTTAACACAATTATTATAAATATATTAAAGTACTGAATTGAAGAAAACCATGGTCAAAGTGAATAAACAGATGTGAAATCTCAGCAGAGAAATAAGAAATATTTAAAATATAATCAAATGGAAATTCTAGAACAAAAGTACAATGTCTGGAATGAAAGTCAGTGAACTTGAAGGTATATCAAAAGAAGTTATCAAATATGAATAAAAAATATTAAAATTGAGAACAGAAAGGGAAGGGTAAGTGGTATGGGATGCATGAATTCTTTTCTTTTTCTAGAGTGATGCAAATGTTCTAAAAATGATAATGGTAAAGAATACACAACTATGTGATGCTATTGTGAGTCAATTGATTTTATGATATGGTTGGACTATATGTGTGTGGATGTTTCTCAGTAAATATATATTTGTAAAAACTGACATAGAGAAATAATGAGTTCCAATAAAGTTAATTAGAAATGCCAAAAATGTAATTATAAATGCCAAAAAAATTGAGAACATAGCCTTCGTGACTTGTGGGACAAAAAAAGTTAAGTATAATATAAGTCTTACAAGAAAAAAGTCATAATAGGACAAAAAATATTTGAAGAAATAATAATTATAAATTTCCCAGGTCTGATGATAAACAGCTTATATATGCCCCAAATTCATTAACCCTAAACAAATTAAAAACAAAAACAAAAACAAAAACCCACAACTAAACTTACCACCAAAACCTGCTAAAAGCCAAGCTAAAAAATATCGAAAGCATCCAGAAAAAATATGACTCATTACATTAAGGGGAAAAATTTAAAAATGATGGCTAACTTCTTAGAAAGAATAAAATCCATAAGACCCTAGGAGAATATCTTTAAAGTTCTGTAAGAAACATAACCATCAACCTAGAATTCTATATTGAGCAAAATTATCCACTGAAAATGATAGCAAAATGAAGATATTTCTCAGATAGATAAAAGCTCATAGAATTTATTGCTAAAGATATTTCTTCAGGATGAAGGGAAATGACACCAGGTATAAACAAGGACCCACAGAAGGTAAAGAATAGCAAGAGTATATAAATAGGTAGAAAAATATTTTTTTCTTAATTCCTTTAAAATTTATATGTCTTTTAAAGGAAAAGTTAAAATGATTACACGGTCAAGTTTCTAACATGGATAGATGAAATATATATGACAACAATTACACAAAGAATGGGAGCAACCAAATCACATGGTTCTTATACTTCACGTGAAGTGGCGCAATATTAACTCTGAATCTTATATAACATATCTTATGTTATGTTATAATATCATAACATAATTGTCATAGTTATGACAATTATGATATTATAAGATATGTTATATAAGATGATTATTTTATATATATAAGATGATATTATAAGACTTACAGTTGCTATTTGGAAATGCAATAGAGAAATTAAATGGAATATTTAGGGAGAAAACTGTTATCTAAAAGAAGGAAGGAAAGGAAGGATGAAGAAAAAAGAAATAGATGAGACAGTAGAAAAAAGATAGCAAAATAATAGACATGTGTATAACATATAAAATTACTTTAAATGTACATAGATTAAATATCCAAATTGAAAAGTACAGTTTATAAGACTGGATAAGAAATAAGAGCTGATTACATATTGTCTAGAAGATAAAGAACTGAAATATAAAAGCAAACGTAGGGCAGTTGATACGGAGTGAATGCGAAAATATATGCAAGGTGAACAGTAAGCATAAAAGGTGGAGTGATTGTAACAGACAAACCAGACTTTAAGGCAAATGTGATAGTTTGAAGCTGTATATACCTGAGAAAAGCTCAAGTTCTTGTCATCCATTCCCGTGGGTGCAGACCTGTTGTAGGTGGGACCTTTCGATTAGGTTATTTCAATTGAGAGGTGACCCACCTCATTCAGGGTGGGTCATAATCCCATTACTGAAGTCCTTTACAAGAGGATAAAAAGGTGAGAGGAAGCCACTGAAGCCAGAAGCAGAAAGCAATGAAACATGGAAGAGAAGGACCAGCAGACATAGCTATAAACCTTGCTCTTTTACAGAGGATCCCAAGCTTGCTGGTAGCTGGTCCTCAGGGAGAAAACATCTCCTGTTGGCACCTTGAGTTGGACATTTTCACAGACTCAGACCTGTAAACTTGTATGTTAACAAATCCCCATTGTACAAAACAATCCATTTGGTTATTGTATATTGCATTTTATCAGTTTTAAGAAACCAAACAACAAGAATATTGCCAGAAATAACATGTGATACTTTATAACAGTAAAAAGGGTCAAAAGGCATAGATGTGTATGAGCCTAAAATACAGAGCTTCAAAATTTGAATTAAAAAAAAACAAAACAGAGATCTAAAGGGCAAAATGAACAAACCAACAGTTATAGTTAGAGATTTTAGTACCACTCTCTTAGCAATTAATAAAGTCATAATTGATTGATAGTTATAATAAAATTAAGGATTTTGACCTAATGGGCATCTATAAAATATTATATGCAGCAACCACATAAAATAATTCTTTACAAATACACATGGAACATTCACAAATATAAACCATATACTGCATTATAAACAAGTCAATGCAGTTCAGCAATTGAAATAGTAAAGGGTATGTATTTTAGTGGAAATAAGAAATCAATAACAATGAAATATCTAGAAAAGCCTCAAAGATTAAGAAATAAAATAACACAGTTCTAAATAACTAACGGGATATAGGAAAAAAAATCACAGGATAATTTAGACATCTCTGAAATTCAACATATTGCAGAATATATGATGCTTCTAAAGCAGTGCTTAGAGGGAAATTTATAACTTTTGTCTTTGAAAGGAGGAAAAAAAGCTTTAAGTCAATGACCCAAGTACTTATCTCAAGAAGCTAGAAATAGAGGCCCAAATTCATCCCAAATTAAGTAGAAGAAAGGAAAAAAATGAAGATAGAAAAAAAACTGGAGAAACTCCACAAAAAACTCCACAAAAAAACTCCACAAAAACTGGAGAAAACTGATAAAGCCAAAATGTTGTTCTTTGAAAAGATTCATAAAATTGATAAAACCCTAGAATAATAGTAAAAACAAAGATAAAACATATATTAAGAGTATCAGAAATAAACTAACAAGTTCTATCAGAGAAATTAAAAAAAATGGATTTCAAAATTAATAGCTTTTATGATTAGTATAATTTTTTTTAATTTGGATAATAGAAATGATAACTTTTTGTTATAATTCAGCCAGGAAACATGAAGCATAATTTTCTTAAAAATCTCTTTGGTTACTGAAGGGCAAAAAAGGACATAAAAAGTCAAATAAATGAGGTTTTGTTTTTTCCTCAAGTTAAACTTCAAAACTACAGTTTAAGGAATCAAATCTTACTAAATCCTGTAAGATTTTGGTAATGATGTTGATAATTTCATGAAAATTAATCAAGTGCCTATTGATTTAAAAGTGTATTTTATTCAGTAGTTTGGTGTCTTGCCATGGAAGATATGAGCAATATGTAGAGCATACTTTTGACATTTAAAAAATTATATTAATTCTGTAATCATTTTGAAATGTTGGGCAAACTTAAAAAAGAAAAAGATCCTATTTGAAGTTCATTGCACTTGATTCACAATCAGGCATTTTGAAAGTTAATCGGATCAAACACCATAATATGATTGAAATTTGGTAAAATTTTAATGTTAATTTTACTCTACAGTGAAATTTTTTTATAAGATATACACACCCTAGATTTTTGTATTGTGGCTTTTAAAAGGGGAATTTAATAAGTTGCTCATTTACACTTCTAAGGCCATGAAAATGTCCCAACTAAAGAAGTCTACTGAAATGTCCAATCTAAGGTATCTTTCTAAGGAAAGATACCTTGACTCAAGAAAGCCAATGTAGTTCAGGGTCTCTCTCTCAAGTGGAAAGGCATGTGGTAAACATGGTTAGGATTTCTCTCTCATGGCATCTGCTTACTTCCTCTCCAGCTACCCAGGAGGTATTTTCCTTCTTCATCCCCAAAAAGTCACTGGATGGTGGACTCTCTGCTTCGTGGTTCTGTGGCATTCTGCTCTCTCAGAATCTCATGGCTTTTGCTCTTGTCATTCTTCTCTGCTCTCTGTGAATCTCCTGGCTTTCTCTCCACCTTAGTTTGTTTTTGTGTTTTAGTATGGATTTACAAATTTGCTACAGATATCCTGAGCCAGGAACACAATCAGGTTTCGGGCCAGTTTGATACTGGTTGTTATTAATTCTGATATGAGTGTAGGACTTCGGACTAAATGTTGTCAGTGGGACTGTGCTGTCTGTGCAAAGATTAATGTAATTAATTATTTTCTTCAGACTTGAAGGAGAGTGATAAAATTTGGAGTCATAGAATATTGATGTATGGTTTAAGAATTAAAATTTTTCTGTAAATCAATTGTGAGCAATAGATTTTTAAGTTAAATGTTGACTTTCTAGTATAAAACTATCAGAATAAAAGTAAATTCCCCAGAAAAATAAAAAGAAGAGAAAAGAATGGAGTGTTATGAAAGACTTTATAGCTTAGGTGAAATAGAAAATTTTCTTGACAAACACAACTTACCAACACCGACCCAAGATGAAATTTCAAAAAGTAATTAGCCCAGTATTTATGGAAAAGATTGAACTTATTATCATAAACTTTCACACAAAGAACACTCCAGATCCAGATGGTTTCACTGCAAATTCTATAAGATATTTTAGAAACACATAACACCAATCTTACTTGAATTTTTTCAGGAAAAAGAAGAGAAGGGAACAGTTCCATTGTCTTTAAGGGGACCAGCAAACCCTGACTTACAAACTTACAAAGTCAATATAAAGACCTAAAATTACTGACAGGTATCATTTAACAAAATGAGAAAGTCCGTAACACGATAGTTGCAAATTTAACTCAGCAATATGTGAAAAGGCAAATACATCATGAGCAAAAGGTGTGTATCCTAAGAATGTAAAGCTGATTGAGCATTCAAAAAATGCGATCAATATAATTCATTATCTTAACTGAATAAAAAAAGTGAAAGTGATTAGTTCAACAGATGAAAAAACCATTTGGCAAATTCAACACCCATTCATGTTAAAAAAAAAACTCTTTCAAATAGGAATAGGAAGATATTTCTTTAACCCAATAAAGGGCATTTACAAAAACAAAAACATAAAAGACTAAAAACTTCTCTTTTAAGATCAGGAACAAGGAAAGAATGTGTGCTCTCACAATCTTAAATCACCATTTTGTCAGAGTTAAAGCCAAGGCAGTAACGCAAGTAAAAGAAATAAAAGGCATGAAAACTGAAAAGGAAGAAATAAAACTGTCCTATTTCTATGTGACTTGATTGTTTGCACTCATAATCTTAAGGAATCTATACTACAATGAATAGAACTAATAATTTATCAAGGTCATAGAATAAAACAGTGATACAAATTCAATTATGTTTCTAAATACTAGCAGGAAACAGTGGGAAAAGGAAAAATAAAAAAATTCTTCCACTAAAATAGCATCATATATTAAAATAAAGAAAATTTAACAAAATACTGTAATATTTCTATGCTAAAAAATACAAAGCTATGCTTAGAAAAAAATTTAAAACCTAAATAAATTCAGAGACATGCCATGTTTTAGAGTAGGAGACTCAGTACTGTTGTCAATTCTCCCAAATTAATCTATAACAGCAGTTATCAAAGTTTTTTTAATCCTAAAACACTTTAAAAATTATTGAGAATCTCAGAATTTTATTTTTTGTTTGTCACATCCATCAATATTCACAGTATCACAAATTAAAACTGAAACAATGAATGTACTAATTTAATCATTTGTTTAAAAATAATCATAAGCACATTGCATTATCATAAGAAACACATTTTTATTTTAAAATTGCCAAATTTTCCATAATGAAAAGAAAAATGGAAGACTGGCACTATTTTATATTTTTGCAAATCTGTCTGGCTTAATAGATGATAGCAGATTCGCATATCTATTGTTACATTTATTCTATTGTGATGCGTTGTTTTGCTTGATATATATGAAGATATGCTGGCCTCATACAGCCTAACATATACAACAATGTATTTGGAGATTGAAGGGATAATTTAATAGCTTTTTTAGATAATCATGCTTATTCTTCCTTGATATATGTCAAAATTCACCAAGAACACAAAGGAAACAATTACAATGCATTCTGATCATAGTTGTGCTAGAGAACTACATTGTGTTACAAAAGTACACAGGTGGCACAGCTCATCAGGACTTGGAAATCAGAAAAGCCTTTCTGGAAGAAGGGATGGCTAAGCTAAGACTAGAAGGGGTAAGGAGAAAGAGTGTTCCAGAAAGAGAAAACAGCCAAGAGAGGACACAATAAATTCACAGAATAAAAGAAAAGAGTCATTGTGGCCTCAATTTAGTGACTGTTCTAGTTTGCTAGCTGCTGGAATGCAACACACCAGAGATGGATTGGCTTTTAATAAAAGGGGATTTATTTTGTTGGTTCTTCAGAGGAAAGGCAGCTAACTTTCCACTGAGGCGCTTTCTTACGTGGAAAGCACAGGATGGTCTCTGCTGGTCTTCTCTCCAGGCCCTTGGGTTCCAACAACTTTCCCCGGGGTGACTTCTTTCTCCACCTCCAAAGGCCTGGGCTGAGCTGCAAGTGCTGAGATGAGGAATGCCGAGCTGCTTAGGCTGTGCTATGTTGCATTCTCTCATTTAAGCACCAGCCAATTAAGCCAAACGTCACTCATTGCAGCAGACACGCCTCCTAGCTGACTGCAGATGTAATTGGCAACAGATGAGGTTCACGTACCATTGGCTTATGTCCACAGCAACAAGACTAGGTATGCTCACCTGGCCAAGTTGACAACTGAATCTAACTAACACATGTCCGCCCCTTGTCAGCTTGGCAACTTCAAGCATCACCTTACACAGATGTAAAAAATTCTCTTGCTGTGGACCTGTGAATCTCAAAACAAGTCCGGTGCCAATAAGCAAAAGAGGATATTCACAGGATACAGATTTTCATTTCCATAGGGAGAAATTGGAAGAAACACAGATGTAAAACCTGCAGGGCAAGCGCCGTGGGATTT